>CAWVNZ010002948.1:0-25000 GCA_963930735.1 Dioctria linearis
AGAAAAAATTATTTTTTGAATAATTTACTATAGAAAAGGCCATCCCTGGCGTAATTAAAATTTGAGACAGTAAAAAATGAATTTTTGAATAATTTACTATAGAAAAGGCAATCCCTGGCGTAATTAAAATTTGAGACAGTAAAAATGAATTTTTTGAATAATTTACTATAGAAAAGGCAATCCCTGGCGTAATTAAAATTTGCGACAGTAAAAAATTATTTTTTGCAAAATTTACTATAGAAAAGGCAATCCCTGGCGTAATTATAATTTGCGACAGTAAAGAATTATTTTTTGAATAATTTACTATAGAAAAGGCAATCCCTGGCGTAATTAAAATTTGAGACAGTAAAAAATGAATTTTTGAATAATTTACTATAGAAAAGTCAATCCCTGGCGTAATTAAAATTTGAGACAGTCAAAAATTGTTTTTTGCAAAATTTACTATAGAAAAGGCAATCCCTGGCGTAATTAAAATTTGCGACAGTATAAAATGAATTTTTGAATAATTTACTACAGAAAAGGCAATCCCTGGCGTAATTAAAATTTGAGACAGTAAAAAATGAATTTTTGAATAATTTACTATAGAAAAGGCAATCCCTGGCGTAATTAAAATTTGCGACAGTAAAAAATTATTTTTTGAATAATTTACTATAGAAAAGGCAATCCCTGGCGTAATTAAAATTTGAGACAGTATGAAATTATTTTTTGCAAAATTTACTATAGAAAAGGCAATCCCTGGCGTAATTAAAATTTGAGACAGTAAAAAATGAATTTTTGAATAATTTACTATAGAAAAGGCAATCCCTGGCGTAATTATAATTTGCGACAGTATAAAATGAATTTTTGAATAATTTACTATAGAAAAGGCAATCGCTGGCGTAATTAAAATTTGAGACAGAAAAAAATGAATTTTTTGAATAATTTACTATAGAAAAGGCAATCCCTGGCGTAATTAAAATTTGCGACAGTAAAAAATTAGTTTTTGAATAATTTACAATAGAAAAGACAATCCCTGGCGTAATTAAAATTTGCGACACTAAACAATTATTTGTTGAATAATTTACTATAGAAAAGGCAATCCCTGGCGTAATTAAAATTTGTGACAGTAAACAATTATTTTTTGAATAATTTGCTATAGAAAAGGCAATCCCTGGCGTAATTAAAATTTGAGATAGTAAAAAATTATTTTTTGAATAATTTACTATAGAAAAGGCAATCCCTGGCGTAATTAAAATTTGCGACAGTAAAAAATTATTTTTTGAATAATTTTCTATAGAAAAGGCAATCCCTGGCGTATTTATAATTTGCGACAGTAAAAAATTATTTTTTGAATAATTTACTATAGAAAAGGCAATCCCTGGCGTAGTTAAAATTTGAGACAGTAAAAAATGAATTTTTGAATAATTTACTATAGAAAAGGCAATCCCTGCCGTAATTAAAATTTGAGACAGTAAAAAATGAATTTTTGAATAATTTACTATAGAAAAGGCAATCCTTGGCGTAATTTAAATTTACGACTGTATAAAATGAATTTTTGAATAATTTACTATAGAAAGGGCAATCCCTGTCGTAATTAAAATTTGCGACAGTATAAAATGAATTTTTGAATAATTTACTATAGAAAAGGCAATCCCTGGCGTAATTAAAATTTGAGACAGTAAAAAATGAATTTTTTGAATAATTTACTATAGAAAAGGCAATCCCTGGCGTAATTAAAATTTGAGACAGTAAAAAATGAATTTTTGAATAATTTACTATAGAAAAGGCAATCCCTGGCGTAATTATAATTTGCGACAGTAAAAAATTAGTTTTTGCAAAATTTACTATAGAAAAGGCAATCCCTGGCGTAATTAAAATTTGCGACAGTAAAAAATAATTTTTTGAATAATTTACTATAGAAAAAGCAATCCCTGGCGTAATTAAAATTTGAGACAGTAAAAAATGAATTTTTGAATAATTTACTATAGAAAAGGCAATCCCTGGCGTAATTAAAATTTGCGACAGTAAAAAATTAGTTTTTGAATAATTTACTATAGAAAAGGCAATCCCTGGCGTAACTAAAATTTGCGACACTAAACAATTATTTTTTGAATAATTTACTATAGAAAAGGCAATCCCTGGCGTAATTAAAATTTGTGACAGAAAAAATTATTTTTTGGATAATTTACTATAGAAAAGGCAATCCCTGGCGTAGTTAAAATTTGAGACAGTAAAAAATGAATTTTTGAATAATTTACTATAGAAAAGGCAATCCCTGCCGTAATTAAAATTTGAGACAGTAAAAAATGAATTTTTGAATAATTTACTATAGAAAAGGCAATCCTTGGCGTAATTAAAATTTACGACTGTATAAAATGAATTTTTGAATAATTTACTATAGAAAAGGCAATCCCTGGCGTAATTAAAATTTGCGACAGTATAAAATGAATTTTTGAATAATTTACTATAGAAAAGGCAATCCCTGGCGTAATTAAAATTTGAGACAGTAAAAAATGAATTTTTTGAATAATTTACTATAGAAAAGGCAATCCCTGGCGTAATTAAAATTTGAGACAGTAAAAAATGAATTTTTGAATAATTTACTATAGAAAAGGCAATCCCTGGCGTAATTAAAATTTGCGACAGTAAAAAATTAGTTTTTGAATAATTTACTATAGAAAAGGCAATCCCTGGCGTAATTAAAATTTGTGACAGAAAAAATTATTTTTTGAATAATTTACTATAGAAAAGGCAATCCCTGGCGTAGTTAAAATTTGAGACAGTAAAAAATGAATTTTTGAATAATTTACTATAGAAAAGGCAATCCTTGGCGTAATTAAAATTTACGACTGTATAAAATGAATTTTTGAATAATTTACTATAGAAAACGCAATCCCTGGCGTAATTAAAATTTGAGACAGTAAAAAATGAATTTTTGAATAATTTACTATAGAAAAGGCAATCCCTGGCGTAATTATAATTTGCGACAGTAAAAAATTAGTTTTTGCAAAATTTACTATAGAAAAGGCAATCCCTGGCGTTATTAAAATTTGCGACAGTAAAAAATAATTTTTTGAATAATTTACTATAGAAAAAGCAATCCCTGGCGTAATTAAAATTTGAGACAGTAAAAAATGAATTTTTGAATAATTTACTATAGAAAAGGCAATCCCTGGCGTAATTAAAATTTGCGACAGTAAAAAATTAGTTTTTGAATAATTTACTATAGAAAAGGCAATCCCTGGCGTAATTAAAATTTGCGACACTAAACAATTATTTTTTGAATAATTTACTATAGAAAAGGCAATCCCTGGCGTAATTAAAATTTGTGACAGAAAAAATTATTTTTTGAATAATTTACTATAGAAAAGGCAATCCCTGGCGTAATTAAAATTTGAGACAGTATAAAATTATTTTTTGAATAATTTACTATAGAAAAGGCAATCCCTGGCGCAATTAAAATTTGCGACAGTATAAAATGAATTTTTGAATAATTTACTATAGAAAAGGCAATCCCTGGCGTAATTAAAATTTGAGACAGTAAAAAATGAATTTTTGAATAATTTACTATAGAAAAGGCAATCCCTGGCGTAATTAAAATTTGAGACAGTATAAAATGAATTTTTGAATAATTTACTATAGAAAAGGCAATCCCTGGCGTAATTAAAATTTGAGACAGTAAAAAATGAATTTTTGAATAATTTACTATAAAAAGGCAATCCCTGGCGTATTTAAAATTTGAGACAGTATAAAATTATTTTTTGAATAATTTACTATAGAAAAGGCAATCCCCGGCGTAATTATAATTTGCGACAGTAAAAAATGAATTTTTGAATAATTTACTATAGAAAAGGCAATCCCTGGCGTAATTAAAATTTGAGACAGTAAAAAATGAATTTTTGAATAATTTACTATAGAAAAGGCAATCCCTGGCGTATTTAAAATTTGAGACAGTATAAAATTATTTTTTGGATAATTTACTATAGAAAAGGCAATCCCTGGCGTAATTAAAATTTGAGACAGTATAAAATGAATTTTTGAATAATTTACTATAGAAAAGGCAATCCCTGGCGTAATTGAAATTTGAGACAGTAAAAAATGAATTTTTGAATAATTTACTATAGAAAAGGCAATCCCTGGCGTAATTAAAATTTGAGACAGTAAAAAATGATTTTTTGCAAAATTTACTATAGAAAAGGCAATCCCTGGCGTAATTAAAATTTGAGACAGTAAAAAATGAATTTTTGAATAATTTACTATAGAAAAGGCAATCCCTGGCGTAATTAAAATTTGAGACAGTATAAAATGAATTTTTGAATAATTTACTATAGAAAAGGCAATCCCTGGCGTAATTAAAATTTGAGACAGTAAAAAATGAATTTTTGAATAATTTACTATAGAAAAGGCAATCCCTGGCGTAATTAAAATTAGAGACAGTAAAAAATGATTTTTTGCAAAATTTACTATAGAAAAGGCAATCCCTGGCGTAATTAAAATTTGAGACAGTAAAAAATGAATTTTTGAATAATTTACTATAGAAAAGGCAATCCCTGGCGTAATTAAAATTTGAGACAGTAAAAAATGAATTTTTGAATAATTTACTACAGAAAAGGCAATCCCTGGCGTAATTAAAATTTGAGACAGTAAAAAATTATTTTTTGAATAATTTACTATAGAAAAGGCAATCCCTGGCGTAATTAAAATTTGAGACAGTATAAAATTATTTTTTGAATAATTTACTATAGAAAAGTCAATCCCTGGCGTAATTAAAATTTGAGACAGTAAAAAATGAATTTTTGAATAATTTACTATAGAAAAGGCAATCCCTGGAGTAATTAAAATTTGAGACAGTAAAAAATGAATTTTTTGAATAATTTACTATAGAAAAGGAATTCCCTGGCGTAATTAAAATTTGAGACAGTAAAAAATGAATTTTTGAATAATTTACTATAGAAAAGGCAATCCCTGGCGTAATTAAAATTTGTGACAGAAAAAATGATTTTTTGAATAATTTACTATAGAAAAGGCAATCCCTGGCGTAATTAATATTTGCGACA
The DNA here is from genome assembly GCA_963930735.1 of Dioctria linearis. Classification (NCBI taxonomy): domain Eukaryota; kingdom Metazoa; phylum Arthropoda; class Insecta; order Diptera; family Asilidae; genus Dioctria; species Dioctria linearis. Next base: position 5,037 of record CAWVNZ010002948.1, read on the forward strand.
GAAAAAATGAATTTTTGAATAATTTACTATAGAAAAGGCAATCCCTGGCGTAATTAAAATTTGCGACAGAAAAAATGAATTTTTGAATAATTTACTATAGAAAAGGCAATCCCTGGCGTAATTAAAATTTGCGACAGTATAAAATTATTTTTTGAATAATTTACTATAGAAAAGGCAGTCCCTGGCGTATTTAAAATTTGAGACAGTATAAAATTATTTTTTGAATAATTTACTATAGAAAAGGCAATCCCTGGCGTAATTAAAATTTGAGACAGTAAAAAATTATTTTTTTAATAATTTACTATAGAAAAGGCAATCCCTGGCGTTAATTAAAATTTGAGACAGTAAAAAATGAATTTTTGAATAATTTACTATAGAAAAGGCAATCCCTGGCGTAATTAAAATTTGAGACAGTAAAAAATGAATTTTTGAATAATTTACTATAGAAAAGGCAATCCCTGGCGTAATTAAAATTTGCGACAGTAAAAAAATATTTTTTGAATAATTTACTATAGAAAAGGCAATCCCTGGCGTAATTAAAATTTGAGACAGTAAAAAATGAATTTTTTGCAAAATTTACTATAGAAAAGGCAATTCCTGGCGTAATTAAAATTTGAGACAGTAAAAAATTATTTTTTGCAAAATTTACTATAGAAAAGGCAATCCCTGGCGTAATTAAAATTTGAGACAGTAAAAATTTATTTTTTTGAATAATTTACTATAGAAAAGGCAATCCCTGGCGTATTTAAAATTTGAGACAGTATAAAATTATTTTTTGAATAATTTACTATAGAAAAGGCAATCCCTGGCGTAATTATAATTTGCGACAGTAAAAAATGAATTTTTGAATAATTTACTATAGAAAAGGCAATCCCTTGGCGTAATTAAAATTTGAGACAGTAAAAAAATGAATTTTTGAATAATTTACTATAGAAAAGGCAATCCCCTGGCGTATTTAAAATTTGAGACAGTATAAAATTATTTTTTGAATAATTTACCATAGAAAAGGCAATCCCTGGCGTAATTAAAATTTGAGACAGTATAAAAATGATTTTTGAATAATTTGCTATAGAAAAGGCAATCCCTGGCGTAATTAAAATTTGAGACAGTAAAAAATGAATTTTTGAATAATTTACTATAGAAAAGGCAATCCCTGGCGTAATTAAAATTTGAGACAGTTAAAAAAATGATTTTTTGCAAAATTTACTATAGAAAAGGCAATCCCTGGCGTAATTAAAATTTGAGACAGTAAAAAATGAATTTTTGAATAATTTACTATAGAAAAGGCAATCCCTGGCGTAATTAAAATTTGAGACAGTATAAAATGAATTTTTGAATAATTTACTATAGAAAAGGCAATCCCTGGCGTAATTAAAATTTGAGACAGTAAAAAATGAATTTTTGAATAATTTACTATAGAAAAGGCAATCCCTGGCGTAATTAAAATTTGAGACAGTAAAAAATTATTTTTTGCAAAATTTACTATAGAAAAGGCAATCCCTGGCGTAATTAAAATTTGAGACAGTAAAAATTTATTTTTTGAATAATTTACTATAGAAAAGGCAATCCCTGGCGTATTTAAAATTTGAGACAGTATAAAATTATTTTTTGAATAATTTACTATAGAAAAGGCAATCCCTGGCGTAATTATAATTTGCGACAGTAAAAAATGAATTTTTGAATAATTTACTATAGAAAAGGCAATCCCTGGCGTAATTAAAATTTGAGACAGTAAAAAATGAATTTTTTGAATAATTTACTATAGAAAAGGCAATCCCTGGCGTATTTAAAATTTGAGACAGTATAAAATTATTTTTTGAATAATTTACTATAGAAAAGGCAATCCCTGGCGTAATTAAAATTTGAGACAGTATAAAATGATTTTTGAATAATTTACTATAGAAAAGGCAATCCCTGGCGTAATTAAAATTTGAGACAGTAAAAAATGAATTTTTGAATAATTTACTATAGAAAAGGCAATCCCTGGCGTAATTAAAATTTGAGACAGTAAAAAATGATTTTTTGCAAAATTTACTATAGAAAAGGCAATCCCTGGCGTAATTAAAATTTGAGACAGTAAAAAATGAATTTTTGAATAATTTACTATAGAAAAGGCAATCCCTGGCGTAATTAAAATTTGAGACAGTATAAAATGAATTTTTGAATAATTTACAATAGAAAAGGCAATCCCTGGCGTAATTAAAATTTGAGACAGTAAAAAATGAATTTTGAATAATTTACTATAGAAAAGGCAATCCCTGGCGTAATTAAAATTTGAGACAGTAAAAAATGATTTTTTGCAAAATTTACTATAGAAAAGGCAATTCCTGGCGTAATTAAAATTTGAGACAGTAAAAAATGAATTTTTGAATAATTTACTATAGAAAAGGCAATCCCTGGCGTAATTAAAATTTGAGACAGTAAAAAATGAATTTTTGAACAATTTACTACAGAAAAGGCAATCCCTGGCGTAATTAAAATTTGAGACAGTAAAAAATTATTTTTTGAATAATTTACTATAGAAAAGGCAATCCCTGGCGTAATTAAAATTTGAGACAGTATAAAATTATTTTTTGAATAATTTACTATAGAAAAGTCAATCCCTGGCGTAATTAAAATTTGAGACAGTAAAAAATGAATTTTTGAATAATTTACTATAGAAAAGGCAATCCCTGGCGTAATTAAAATTTGAGACAGTAAAAAATGAATTTTTTGAATAATTTACTATAGAAAAGGAATTCCCTGGCGTAGTTAAAATTTGAGACAGTAAAAAATGAATTTTTGAATAATTTACTATAGAAAAGGCAATCCCTGGCATAATTAAAATTTGTGACAGAAAAAATGATTTTGTGAATAATTTACTATAGAAAAGGCAATCCCTGGCGTAATTAAAATTTGCGACAGAAAAAATGAATTTTTGAATAATTTACTATAGAAAAGGCAATCCCTGGCGTAATTAAAATTTGCGACAGAAAAAATGAATTTTTGAATAATTTACTATAGAAAAGGCAATCCCTGGCGTAATTAAAATTTGCGACAGTATAAAATTATTTTTTGAATAATTTACTATAGAAAAGGCAGTCCCTGGCGTATTTAAAATTTGAGACAGTATAAAATTATTTTTTGAATAATTTACTATAGAAAAGGCAATCCCTGGCGTAAATAAAATTTGAGACAGTAAAAAATGAATTTTTTGAATAATTTACTATAGAAAAGGCAATCCCTGGCGTATTTAAAATTTGCGACAGTATAAAATTATTTTTTGAATAATTTACTATAGAAAAGGCAATCCCTGGCGTAATTAAAATTTGAGACAGTAAAAAATTATTTTTTTAATAATTTACTATAGAAAAGGCAATCCCTGGCGTAATTAAAATTTGAGACAGTAAAAAATGAATTTTTGAATAATTTACTATAGAAAAGGCAATCCCTGGCGTAATTAAAATTTGAGACAGTAAAAAATGAATTTTTGAATAATTTACTATAGAAAAGGCAATCCCTGGCGTAATTAAAATTTGCGACAGTAAAAAAATATTTTTTGAATAATTTACTATAGAAAAGGCAATCCCTGGCGTAATTAAAATTTGAGACAGTAAAAAATGAATTTTTTGCAAAATTTACTATAGAAAAGGCAATTCCTGGCGTAATTAAAATTTGAGACAGTAAAAAATTATTTTTTGCAAAATTTACTATAGAAAAGGCAATCCCTGGCGTAATTAAAATTTGAGACAGTAAAAATTTATTTTTGAATAATTTACTATAGAAAAGGCAATCCCTGGCGTAATTAAAATTTGAGACAGTAAGCAATTATTTTTTGAATAATTTACTATAGAAAAGGCAATCCCTGGCGTAATTAAAATTTGCGACACTAAAAAATGAATTTTTGAATAATTTACTATAGAAAAGGCAATCCCTGGCGTAATTATAATTTGCGACAGTAAAAAATTATTTTTTGAATAATTTACTATAGAAAAGGCAATCCCTGGCGTAATTAAAACTTGAGACAGTAAAAAATGAATTTTTGAATAATTTACTATAGAAAAGGCAATCCCTGGCATAATTAAAATTTGCGACAGTAAAAAATTATTTTTTGAATAATTTACTATAGAAAAGGCAATCCCTGGCGTAATTAAAATTTGCGACAGTAAAAAATTATTTTTTGAATAATTTACTATAGAAAAGGCAATCCCTGGCGTAATTAAAATTTGCGACAGTAAAAAATTATTTTTTGAATAATTTACTATAGAAAAGGCAATCCCTGGCGTAATTAAAATTTGAGACTGTAAAAATGAATTTTTGAATAATTTACTATAGAAAAGGCAATCCCTGGCGTAATTATAATTTGCGACAGTAAAAAATGAATTTTTGAATATTTTACTACAGAAAAGGCAATCCCTGGCGTAATTAAAATTTGAGATAGTAAAAAATGAATTTTTTGAATAATTTACTATAGAATAGGCAATCCCTGGCGTAATTAAAATTTGCGACAGTATAAAATTATTTTTTGAATAATTTACTATAGAAAAGGCAATCCCTGGCGTAATTAAAATTTGAGACAGTAAAAAATGAATTTTTGAATAATTTACTATAGAAAAGGCAATCCCTGGCGTAATTAAAATTTGAGACAGTAAAAAATGAATTTTTGAAAAATTAACTATAGAAAAGGCAATCCCTGGCGTAATTAAAATTTGCGACAGTAAAAAATTATTTTTTGAATAATTTACTATAGAAAAGGCAATCCCTGGCATAATTATAATTTGAGACAGTAAAAAATGAATTTTTGAATAATTTACTATAGAAAAGGCAATCCCTGGCGTAATTAAAATTTTGCGACAGTAAAAAATTATTGTTTGCAAAATTTAGTATAGAAAAGGCAATCCCTGGCGTAATTAAAATTAGAGACAGTAAAAAATGAATTTTTGAATAATTTACTATAGAAAAGGCAATCCCTGGCGTAATTATAATTTGCGACAGCAAAAATTAGTTTTTGAATAATTTACTATAGAAAAGGCAATCCCTGGCGTAATTAAAATTTGCGACAGTAAAAAATTATTTTTTGAATAATTTACTATAGAAAAGGCAATCCCTGGCGTAATTAAAATTTGAGACAGTAAAAATGAATTTTTTGCAAAATTTACTATAGAAAAGGCAATTCCTGGCGTAATTAAAATTTGAGACAGTAAAAAATTATTTTTTGCAAAATTTACTATAGAAAAGGCAATCCCTGGCGTAATTAAAATTTGAGACAGTAAAAATTTATTTTTTGAATAATTTACTATAGAAAAGGCAATCCCTGGCGTAATTAAAATTTGAGACAGTAAACAATTATTTTTTGAATAATTTACTATAGAAAAGGCAATCCCTGGCGTAATTAAAATTTGCGACACTAAAAAATGAATTTTTGAATAATTTACTATAGAAAAGGCAATCCCTGGCGTAATTATAATTTGCGACAGTAAAAAATTATTTTTTGAATAATTTACTATAGAAAAGGCAATCCCTGGCGTAATTAAAATTTGAGACAGTAAAAAATGAATTTTTGAATAATTTACTATAGAAAAGGCAATCCCTGGCATAATTAAAATTTGCGACAGTAAAAAATTATTTTTTGAATAATTTACTATAGAAAAGGCAATCCCTGGCGTAATTAAATTTGCGACAGTAAAAAATTATTTTTTGAATAATTTACTATAGAAAAGGCAATCCCTGGCGTAATTAAAATTTGCGACAGTAAAAAATTATTTTTTGAATAATTTACTATAGAAAAGGCAATCCCTGGCGTAATTAAAATTTGAGACTGTAAAAAATGAATTTTTGAATAATTTACTATAGAAAAGGCAATCCCTGGCGTAATTATAATTTGCGACAGTAAAAAATGAATTTTTGAATATTTTACTATAGAAAAGGCAATCCCTGGCGTAATTAAAATTTGAGATAGTAAAAAATGAATTTTTTGAATAATTTACTATAGAAAAGGCAATCCCTGGCGTAATTAAAATTTGCGACAGTATAAAATTATTTTTTGAATAATTTACTATAGAAAAGGCAATCCCTGGCGTAATTAAAATTTGAGACAGTAAAAAATGAATTTTTGAATAATTTACTATAGAAAAGGCAATCCCTGGCGTAATTAAAATTTGAGACAGTAAAAAATGAATTTTTGAAAAATTAACTACAGAAAAGGCAATCCCTGGCGTAATTAAAATTTGCGACAGTAAAAAATTATTTTTGAATAATTTACTATAGAAAAGGCAATCCCTGGCATAATTATAATTTGAGACAGTAAAAAATGAATTTTTGAATAATTTACTATAGAAAAGGCAATCCCTGGCGTAATTAAAATTTGCGACAGTAAAAAATTATTTTTTGCAAAATTTAGTATAGAAAAGGCAATCCCTGGCGTAATTAAAATTAGAGACAGTAAAAAATGAATTTTTGAATAATTTACTATAGAAAAGGCAATCCCTGGCGTAATTATAATTTGCGACAGCAAAAATTAGTTTTTGAATAATTTACTATAGAAAAGGCAATCCCTGGCGTAATTAAAATTTGCGACAGTAAAAAATTATTTTTTGAATAATTTACTATAGAAAAGGCAATCCCTGGCGTAATTAAAATTTGAGACAGTAAAAAATGAATTTTTTGAATAATTTACTATAGAAAAGGCAATCCCTGGCGTAATTAAAATTTGCGACACTAAACAATTAATTTTTGAATAATTTACTATAGAAAAGGCAATCCCTGGCGTAATTAAAATTTGAGACAGTAAAAAATGAATTTTTTGAATAATTTACTATAGAAAAGGCAATCCCTGGCGTAATTAAAATTTGCGACAGTAAAAAATTATTTTTTGAATAATTTACTATAGAAAAGGCAATCATTGGCGTAATTATAATTTGCGACAGAAAAAATGAATTTTTGAATAATTTACTATAGAAAAGGCAATCCCTGGCGTAATTATAATTTGCGACAGTAAAAAATGAATTTTTGAATAATTTACTATAGAAAAGGCAATCCCTGGCGTAATTATAATTTGCGACAGAAAAAAATTAATTTTTGAATAATTTACTATAGAAAAGGCAATCCCTGGCGTAATTAAAATTTGTGACAGAAAAAATTATTTTTTTGAATAATTTACTATAGAAAAGGCCATCCCTGGCGTAATTAAAATTTGAGACAGTAAAAAATGAATTTTTGAATAATTTACTATAGAAAAGGCAATCCCTGGCGTAATTAAAATTTGAGACAGTAAAAAATGAATTTTTTGAATAATTTACTATAGAAAAGGCAATCCCTGGCGTAATTAAAATTTGCGACAGTAAAAAATTATTTTTTGCAAAATTTACTATAGAAAAGGCAATCCCTGGCGTAATTATAATTTGCGACAGTAAAGAATTATTTTTTGAATAATTTACTATAGAAAAGGCAATCCCTGGCGTAATTAAAATTTGAGACAGTAAAAATGAATTTTTGAATAATTTACTATAGAAAAGGCAATCCCTGGCGTAATTAAAATTTGAGACAGTAAAAAATTGTTTTTTGCAAAATTTACTATAGAAAAGGCAATCCCTGGCGTAATTAAAATTTGCGACAGTATAAAATGAATTTTTGAATAATTTACTACAGAAAAGGCAATCCCTGGCGTAATTAAAATTTGAGACAGTAAAAAATGAATTTTTGAATAATTTACTATAGAAAAGGCAATCCCTGGCGTAATTAAAATTTGCGACAGTAAAAAATTATTTTTTGAATAATTTACTATAGAAAAGGCAAACCCTGGCGTAATTAAAATTTGAGACAGTATAAAATTATTTTTTGCAAAATTTACTGTAGAAAAGGCAATCCCTAGCGTAATTAAAATTTGAGACAGTAAAAAATGAATTTTTGAATAATTTACTATAGAAAAGGCAATCCCTGGCGTAATTATAATTTGCGACAGTATAAAATGATTTTTTGAATAATTTACTATAGAAAAGGCAATCGCTGGCGTAATTAAAATTTGAGACAGAAAAAAATGATTTTTGAATAACTTACTATAGAAAAGGCAATCCCTGGCGTAATTAAAATTTGCGACAGTAAAAAATTAGTTTTTGAATAATTTACAATAGAAAAGGCAATCCTGGCGTAATTAAAATTTGCGACACTAAACAATTATTTGTTGAATAATTTACTATAGAAAAGGCAATCCCTGGCGTAATTAAAATTTGCGACAGTAAACAATTATTTTTTGAATAATTTGCTATAGAAAAGGCAATCCCTGGCGTAATTAAAATTTGAGACAGTAAAAAATTATTTTTTGAATAATTTACTATAGAAAAGGCAATCCCTGGCGTAATTAAAATTTGCGACAGTAAAAAAATTATTTTTTGAATAATTTTCTATAGAAAAGGCAATCCCTGGCGTATTTATAATTTGCGACAGTAAAAAATTATTTTTTGAATAATTTACTATAGAAAAGACAATCCCTGGCGTAGTTAAAATTTGAGACAGTAAAAAATGAATTTTTGAATAATTTACTATAGAAAAGGCAATCCCTGGCGTAATTAAAATTTAAGACAGTAAAAAATTAATTTTTGAATAATTTACTATAGAAAAGGCAATCCTTGTTTTAATTAAATTTACGACAGTATAAAATGAATTTTTGAATAATTTACTATAGAAAAGGCAATCCCTGGCGTAATTAAAATTTGCGACAGTATCAAATGAATTTTTGAATAATTTACTATAGAAAAGGCAATCCCTGGCGTAATTAAAATTTGAGACAGTAAAAAATGTTTTTTTGAATAATTTACTATAGAAAAGGCAATCCCTGGCGTAATTAAAATTTGAGACAGTAAAAAATGAATTTTTGAATAATTTACTATAGAAAAGGCAATCCCTGGCGTAATTATAATTTGCGACAGTAAAAAATTAGTTTTTGCAAAATTTACTATAGAAAAGGCAATCCCTGGCGTAATTAAAATTTGCGACAGTAAAAAATTATTTTTTGAATAATTTACTATAGAAGAAGCAATCCCTGGCGTAATTAAAATTTGAGACAGTAAAAAATGAATTTTTGAATAATTTACTATAGAAAAGGCAATCCCTGGCGTAATTAAAATTTGCGACAGTAAAAAATTAGTTTTTGAATAATTTACTATAGAAAAGGCAATCCCTGGCGTAATTAAAATTTGCGACACTAAACAATTATTTTTTGAATAATTTACTATAGAAAAGGCAATCCCTGGCGTAATTAAAATTTGTGACAGAAAAAATTATTTTTTGAATAATTTACTATAGAAAAGGCAATCCCTGGCGTAATTAAAATTTGAGACAGTATAAAATGAATTTTTGAATAATTTACTATAGAAAAGGCAATCCCTGGCGTAATTATAATTTGCGACACTAAACAATTATTTTTTGAATAATTTACTATAGAAAAGGCAATCCCTGGCGTAATTAAAATTTGCGACAGTAAAAAATGAATTTTTGAATAATTTACTATAGAAAAGGCAATCCCTGGCGTAATTATAATTTGCGACAGAAAAAAATTAATTTTTGAATAATTTACTATAGAAAAGGCAATCCCTGGCGTAATTAAAATTTGTGACAGAAAAAATTATTTTTTTGAATAATTTACTATAGAAAAGGCCATCCCTGGCGTAATTAAAATTTGAGACAGTAAAAAATGAATTTTTGAATAATTTACTATAGAAAAGGCAATCCCTGGCGTAATTAAAATTTGAGACAGTAAAAAATGAATTTTTTGAATAATTTACTATAGAAAAGGCAATCCCTGGCGTAATTAACATTTTGCGACAGTAAAAAATTATTTTTTTGCAAAATTTACTATAGAAAAGGCAATCCCTGCGTAATTATAATTTGCGACAGTAAAGAATTATTTTTTGAATAATTTACTATAGAAAAGGCAATCCCTGGCGTAATTAAAATTTGAGACAGTAAAAAATGAATTTTTGAATAATTTACTATAGAAAAGGCAATCCCTGGCGTAATTAAAATTTGAGACAGTAAAAAATTGTTTTTTGCAAAATTTACTATAGAAAAGGCAATCCCTGGCGTAATTAAAATTTGCGACAGTATAAAATGAATTTTTGAATAATTTACTACAGAAAAGGCAATCCCTGGCGTAATTAAAATTTGAGACAGCAAAAAATGAATTTTTGAATAATTTACTATAGAAAAGGCAATCCCTGGCGTAATTAAAATTTGCGACAGTAAAAAATTATTTTTTGAATAATTTACTATAGAAAAGGCAATCCCTGGCGTAATTAAAATTTGAGACAGTATAAAATTATTTTTTGCAAAATTTACTGTAGAAAAGGCAATCCCTGGCGTAATTAAAATTTGAGACAGTAAAAAATGAATTTTGAATAATTTACTATAGAAAAGGCAATCCCTGGCGTAATTATAATTTGCGACAGTATAAAATGAATTTTTGAATAATTTACTATAGAAAAGGCAATCGCTGGCGTAATTAAAATTTGAGACAGAAAAAAATGAATTTTTGAATAACTTACTATAGAAAAGGCAATCCCTGGCGTAATTAAAATTTGCGACAGTAAAAAATTATTTTTTGAATAATTTTCTATAGAAAAGGCAATCCCTGGCGTATTTATAATTTGCGACGGTAAAAAATTATTTTTTGAATAATTTACTATAGAAAAGGCAATCCCTGGCGTAGTTAAAATTTGAGACAGTAAAAAATGAATTTTTGGATAATTTACTATAGAAAAGGCAATCCCTGGCGTAATTAAAATTTAAGACAGTAAAAAATGAATTTTTGAATAATTTACTATAGAAAAGGCAATCCTTGTTTTAATTAAAATTTACGACAGTATAAAATGAATTTTTGAATAATTTACTATAGAAAAGGCAATCCCTGGCGTAATTAAAATTTGCGACAGTATAAAATGAATTTTTGAATAATTTACTATAGAAAAGGCAATCCCTGGCGTAATTAAAATTTGAGACAGTAAAAAATGAATTTTTTGAATAATTTACTATAGAAAAGGCAATCCCTTGCGTAATTAAAATTTGAGACAGTAAAAAATGAATTTTTGAATAATTTACTATAGAAAAGGCAATCCCTGGCGTAATTATAATTTGCGACAGTAAAAAATTAGTTTTTGCAAAATTTACTATAGAAAAGGCAATCCCTGGCGTAATTAAAATTTGCGACAGTAAAAAATTATTTTTTGAATAATTTACTATAGAAGATGCAATCCCTGGCGTAATTAAAATTTGAGACAGTAAAAATGAATTTTTGAATAATTTACTATAGAAAAGGCAATCCCCGGCGTAATTAAAATTTGCGACAGTAAAAAATTAGTTTTTGAATAATTTACTATAGAAAAGGCAATCCCTGGCGTAATTAAAATTTGCGACACTAAACAATTATTTTTTGAATAATTTACTATAGAAAAGGCAATCCCTGGCGTAATTAAAATTTGTGACAGAAAAAATTATTTTTTGAATAATTTACTATAGAAAAGGCAATCCCTGGCGTAATTAAAATTTGAGACAGTATAAAATTATTTTTTGAATAATTTACTATAGAAAAGGCAATCCCTGGCGTAATTAAAATTTGCGACAATATAAAATGAATTTTTGAATAATTTACTATAGAAAAGGCAATCCCTGGCGTAATTAAAATTTGAGACAGTAAAAATGAATTTTTGAATAATTTACTATAGAAAAGGCAATCCCTGGCGTAATTAAAATTTGAGACAGTATAAAATGAATTTTTGAATAATTTATTATAGAAAAGGCAATCCCTGGCGTAATTAAAATATGAGACAGTAAAAAATGAATTTTTGAATAATTTACTATAAAAAGGCAATCCCTGGCGTATTTAAAATTTGAGACAGTATAAAATTATTTTTTGAATAATTTACTATAGAAAAGGCAATCCCTGGCGTAATTAAAATTTGAGACAGTATAAAATGAATTTTTGAATAATTTACTATAGAAAAGGCAATCCCTGGCGTAATTATAATTTGCGACACTAAACAATTATTTTTTGAATAATTTACTATAGAAAAGGCAATCCCTGGCGTAATTAAAATTTGAGACAGTAAAAAATGAATCTTTGAATAATTTACTATAGAAAAGGCAATCCCTGGCGTAATTAAAATTTGAGACAGTAAAAAATGAATTTTTGAATAATTTACTATAAAAAGGCAATCCATGGCGTATTTAAAATTTGAGACAGTATAAAATTATTTTTTGAATAATTTACTATAGAAAAGGCATTCCCTGGCGTAATTAAAATTTGAGACAGTATAAAATGAATTTTTGAATAATGTACTATAGAAAAGGCAATCCCTGGCGTAATTATAATTTGCGACAGTAAAAAATTATTTTTTGAATAATTTACTATAGAAGAAGCAATCCCTGGCGTAATTAAAATTTGAGACAGTAAAAAATGAATTTTTGAATAATTTACTATAGAAAAGGCAATCCCTGGCGTAATTAAAATTTGCGACAGTAAAAAATTAGTTTTTGAATAATTTACTATAGAAAAGGCAATCCCTGGCGTAATTAAAATTTGCGACACTAAACAATTATTTTTTGAATAATTTACTATAGAAAAGGCAATCCCTGGCGTAATTAAAATTTGTGACAGAAAAAATTATTTTTTGAATAATTTACTATAGAAAAGGCAATCCCTGGCGTAATTAAAATTTGAGACAGTATAAAATTATTTTTTGAATAATTTACTATAGAAAAGGCAATCCCTGGCGTAATTAAAATTTGCGACAGTATAAAATGAATTTTTGAATAATTTACTATAGAAAAGGCAATCCCAGGCGTAATTAAAATTTGAGACAGTAAAAAATGAATTTTTGAATAATTTACTATAGAAAAGGCAATCCCTGGCGTAATTAAAATTTGAGACAGTATAAAATGAATTTTTGAATAATTTACTATAGAAAGGGCAATCCCTGGCGTAATTAAAATTTGAGACAGTAAAAAATGAATTTTTGAATAATTTACTATAAAAAGGCAATCCCTGGCGTATTTAAAATTTGAGACAGTATAAAATTATTTTTTGAATAATTTACTATAGAAAAGGCAATCCCTGGCGTAATTAAAATTTGAGACAGTATAAAATGAATTTTTGAATAATGTACTATAGAAAAGGCAATCCCTGGCGTAATTATAATTTGCGACAGTAAAAAATTATTTTTTGAATAATTTACTATAGAAAAGGCAATCCCTGGCGTAATTAAAATTTGAGACAGTAAAAAATGAATTTTTGAATAATTTACTATCGAAAAGGCAATCCCTGGTGTAATTAAAATTTGAGACAGTATAAAAATTATTTTTTGAATAATTTACTATAGAAAAGGCAATCCCTGGCGTAATTAAATTTTGAGACAGTATAAAATGAATTTTTGAATAATTTACTATAGAAAAGGCAATCCCTGGCGTAATTATAATTTGCGACACTAAACAATTATTTTTTGAATAATTTACTATAGAAAAGGCAATCCCTGGCGTAATTAAAATTTGAGACAGTAAAAAATTATTTTTTGAATAATTTACTATAGAAAAGGCAATTCCTGGCGTAATTAAAATTTGAGACAGTAAAAATGAATTTTTGAATAATTTACTATAGAAAAGGCAATCCCTGGCGTAATTAAAATTTGCGACAGTAAAAAATGAATTTTTGAATAATTTACTATAGAAAAGGCAATCCCTGGCGTAATTAAAATTTGAGACAGTATAAAATTATTTTTTTGAATAATTTACTATAGAAAAGGCAATCCCTGGCGTAATTAAAATTTGCGACAGTAAAAAATGATTTTTTGCAAAATTTACTATAGAAAAGGCAATCCCTGGCTTAATTAAAATTTGAGACAGTAAAAAATGAATTTTTGAATAATATACTATAGAAAAGGCAATCCCTGGCGTAATTAAAATTTGAGACAGTATAAAATTATTTTTTGAATAATTTACTATAGAAAAGGCAATCCCTGGCGTAATTAAAATTTGAGACAGTAAAAAATGAATTTTTGAATAATTTACTATAGAAAAGGCAATCCCTGGCGTAATTAAAATTTGAGACATTAAAAATGAATTTTTTGAATAATTTACTATAGAAAAGGAAATCCCTGGCGTAATTAAAATTTGAGACAGTAAAAAATGAATTTTTGAATAATTTACTATAGAAAAGGCAATCCCTGGCGTAATTAAAATTTGAGACAGTAAAAAATGAATTTTTGAATAATTTACTATAGAAAAGGCAATCCCTGGAGAAATTAAAATTTGAGACAGTAAAAAATGAATTTTTGAATAATTTACTATAGAAAAGGCAATCCCTGGCGTAATTAAAATTTGTGACAAAAAAAATGAATTTTTGAATAATTTACTATAGAAAAGGCAATCCCTGGCGTAATTAAAATTTGCGACAGAAAAAATGAATTTTTGAATAATTTACTATAGAAAAGGCAATCCCTGGCGTAATTAAAATTTACGACAGAAAAAATGAATTTTTGAATAATTTACTATAGAAAAGGCAATCCCTGGCGTAATTAAAATTTGCGACAGTATAAAATTATTTTTTGAATAATTTACTATAGAAAAGGCAATCCCTGGCGTATTTAAAATTTGAGACAGTATAAAATTATTTTTTGAATAATTTACTATAGAAAAGGCAATCCCTGGCGTAATTAAAATTTGAGACAGTAAAAAATGAATTTTTTGAATAATTTACTATAGAAAAGGCAATCCCTGGCGTATTTAAAATTTGCGACAGTATAAAATTATTTTTTGAATAATTTATTATAGGAAAGGCAATCCCTGGCGTAATTAAAATTTGAGACAGTAAAAAATTATTTTTTGAATAATTTACTATATAAAAGGCAATCCCTGGCGTAATTTAAATTTGAGACAGTAAAAAATGAATTTTTGAATAATTTACTATAGAAAAGGCAATCCCTGGCGTAATTAAAATTTGAGACAGTAAAAAATGAATTTTTGAATAATTTACTATAGAAAAGGCAATCCCAGGCGTAATTAAAATTTGCGACAGTAAAAAAATATTTTTTGAATAATTTACTATAGAAAAGGCAATCCCTGGCGTAATTAAAATTTGAGACAGTAAAAAATGAATTTTTTGCAAAATTTACTATAGAAAAGGCAATTCCTGGCGTAATTAAAATTTGAGACAGTAAAAAAATTATTTTTTGCAAAATTTACTATAGAAAAGGCAATCCCTGGCGTAATTAAAATTTGAGACAGTAAAAAATTATTTTTTGAATAATTTACTATAGAAAAGGCAATCCCTGGCGTAATTAAAATTTGAGACAGTAAACAATTATTTTTTGAATAATTTACTATAGAAAAGGCAATCCCTGGCGTAATTAAAATTTGCCACACTAAAAAATGAATTTTTGAATAATTTACTATAGAAAAGGCAATCCCTGGCGTAATTATAATTTGCGACAGTAAAAAATTATTTTTTGAATAATTTACTATAGAAAAGGCAATCCTGGCGTAATTAAAATTTGAGACAGTAAAAAATGAATTTTTGAATAATTTACTATAGAAAAGGCAATCCCTGGCGTAATTAAAATTTGCGACAGTAAAAAATTATTTTTTGAATATAAGGCAATCCCTGGCGTAATTAAAATTTGAGACAATAAAAAATGAATTTTTGAATAATTTACTATAGAAAAGGCAATCCCTGGCGTAATTAAAATTTGCGACAGTAAACAATTAATTTTTGAATAATTTACTATAGAAAAGGCAATCCCTGGCGTAATTAAAATTTGCGACAGAAAAAAATTATTTTTTTGAATAATTTACTATAAAAAAGGCAATCCCTGGCGTAATTAAAATTTGAGACTTTAAAAAATGAATTTTTGAATAATTTACTATAGAAAAGGCAATCCCTGGCGTAATTATAATTTGCGACAGTGAAAAATTATTTTTTGAATAATTTACTATAGAAAAGGCAATCCCTAGCGTAATTATAATTTGCGACAGTATAAAATTATTTTTTGAATAATTTACTATAGAAAAGGCAATCCCTGGCGTAATTAAAATTTGAGACAGTAAAAAATGAATTTTTGAATAATTTACTATAGAAAAGGCAATCCCTGGCGTAATTAAAATTTGAGACAGTAAAAAATGAATTTTTGAAAAATTTACTATAGAAAAGGCAATCCCTGGCGCAATTAAAATTTGTGACAGAAAAAATTATTTTTTGAATAATTTACTATAGAAAAGGCAATGCCTGGCGTAATTAAAATTTGAGACAGTAAAAAATGAATTTTTGAATAATTTACTATAGAAAAGGCAATCCCTGGCGTAATTAAAATTTGAGACAGTAAAAAATGAAATTTTTGAATAATTTACTATAGAAAAGGCAATCCCTGGCGTAATTAAAATTTGCGACAGTAAACAATTATTTTTTGAATAATTTACTATAGAAAAGGCAATCCCTGGCGTAATTAAAATTTGAGACAGTAAAAAATTAATTTTTTTAATAGTTTACTATAGAAAAGGCAATCCCTGGCGTAATTAAAATTTGAGACAGTAAAAAATTATTTTTTGAATAATTTACTATAGAAAAGGCAATCCCTGGCGTAATTAAAATTTGCGACAGAAAAAAATGAATTTTTGAATAATTTACTATAGAAAAGGCAATCCCTGGCGTAATTAAAATTTGAGACAATAAAAAATGAATTTTTGAATAATTTACTATAGAAAAGGCAATCCCTGGCGTAATTAAAATTTGCGACAGTAAACAATTAATTTTTGAATAATTTACTATAGAAAAGGCAATCCCTGGCGTAATTAAAATTTGCGACAGAAAAAAATTATTTTTTTGAATAATTTACTATAAAAAAGGCAATCCCTGGCGTAATTAAAATTTGAGACTTTAAAAAATGAATTTTTGAATAATTTACTAAAGAAAAGGCAATCCCTGGCGTAATTATAATTTGCGACAGTGAAAAATTATTTTTTGAATAATTTACTATAGAAAAGGCAATCCCTAGCGTAATTATAATTTGCGACAGTATAAAATTATTTTTTGAATAATTTACTATAGAAAAGGCAATCCCTGGCGTAATTAAAATTTGAGACAGTAAAAAATGAATTTTTGAATAATTTACTATAGAAAAGGCAATCCCTGGCGTATTTAAAATTTGCGACAGTATAAAATTATTTTTTGAATAATTTATTATAGGAAAGGCAATCCCTGGCGTAATTAAAATTTGAGACAGTAAAAAATTATTTTTTGAATAATTTACTATATAAAAGGCAATCCCTGGCGTAATTTAAATTTGAGACAGTAAAAAATGAATTTTTGAATAATTTACTATAGAAAAGGCAATCCCTGGCGTAATTAAAATTTGAGACAGTAAAAAATGAATTTTTGAATAATTTACTATAGAAAAGGCAATCCCAGGCGTAATTAAAAATTTGCGACAGTAAAAAAATATTTTTTGAATAATTTACTATAGAAAAGGCAATCCCTGGCGTAATTAAAATTTGAGACGGTAAAAAATGAATTTTTTGCAAAATTTACTATAGAAAAGGCAATTCCTGGCGTAATTAAAATTTGAGACAGTAAAAAATTATTTTTTGCAAAATTTACTATAGAAAAGGCAATCCCTGGCGTAATTAAAATTTGAGACAGTAAAAAATTATTTTTTGAATAATTTACTATAGAAAAGGCAATCCCTGGCGTAATTAAAATTTGAGACAGTAAACAATTATTTTTTGAATAATTTACTATAGAAAAGGCAATCCCTGGCGTAATTAAAATTTGCCACACTAAAAAATGAATTTTTGAATAATTTACTATAGAAAAGGCAATCCCTGGCGTAATTATAATTTGCGACAGTAAAAAATTATTTTTTGAATAATTTACTATAGAAAAGGCAATCCCTGGCGTAATTAAAATTTGAGACAGTAAAAAATGAATTTTTGAATAATTTACTATAGAAAAGGCAATCCCTGGCGTAATTAAAATTTGCGACAGTAAAAAATTATTTTTTGAATATAAGGCAATCCCTGGCGTAATTAAAATTTGAGACAATAAAAAATGAATTTTTGAATAATTTACTATAGAAAAGGCAATCCCTGGCGTAATTAAAATTTGCGACAGTAAACAATTAATTTTTGAATAATTTACTATAGAAAAGGCAATCCCTGGCGTAATTAAAATTTGCGACAGAAAAAAATTATTTTTTTGAATAATTTACTATAAAAAAGGCAATCCCTGGCGTAATTAAAATTTGAGACTTTAAAAAATGAATTTTTGAATAATTTACTATAGAAAAGGCAATCCCTGGCGTAATTATAATTTGCGACAGTGAAAAATTATTTTTTGAATAATTTACTATAGAAAAGGCAATCCCTAGCGTAATTATAATTTGCGACAGTATAAAATTATTTTTTGAATAATTTACTATAGAAAAGGCAATCCCTGGCGTAATTAAAATTTGAGACAGTAAAAAATGAATTTTTGAATAATTTACTATAGAAAAGGCAATCCCTGGCGTAATTAAAATTTGAGACAGTAAAAAATGAATTTTTGAAAAATTTACTATAGAAAAGGCAATCCCTGGCGCAATTAAAATTTGTGACAGAAAAAATTATTTTTTGAATAATTTACTATAGAAAAGGCAATGCCTGGCGTAATTAAAATTTGAGACAGTAAAAAATGAATTTTTGAATAATTTACTATAGAAAAGGCAATCCCTGGCGTAATTAAAATTTGAGACAGTAAAAAATGAATTTTTTGAATAATTTACTATAGAAAAGGCAATCCCTGGCGTAATTAAAATTTGCGACAGTAAACAATTATTTTTTGAATAATTTACTATAGAAAAGGCAATCCCTGGCGTAATTAAAATTTGAGACAGTAAAAAATTAATTTTTTTAATAGTTTACTATAGAAAAGGCAATCCCTGGCGTAATTAAAATTTGAGACAGTAAAAAATTATTTTTTGAATAATTTACTATAGAAAAGGCAATCCCTGGCGTAATTAAAATTTGCGACAGAAAAAATGAATTTTTGAATAATTTACTATAGAAAAGGCAATCCCTGGCGTAATTAAAATTTGAGACAATAAAAAATGAATTTTTGAATAATTTACTATAGAAAAGGCAATCCCTGGCGTAATTAAAATTTGCGACAGTAAACAATTAATTTTTGAATAATTTACTATAGAAAAGGCAATCCCTGGCGTAATTAAAATTTGCGACAGAAAAAAATTATTTTTTTGAATAATTTACTATAAAAAAGGCAATCCCTGGCGTAATTAAAATTTGAGACTTTAAAAAATGAATTTTTGAATAATTTACTAAAGAAAAGGCAATCCCTGGCGTAATTATAATTTGCGACAGTGAAAAATTATTTTTTGAATAATTTACTATAGAAAAGGCAATCCCTAGCGTAATTATAATTTGCAACAGTATAAAATTATTTTTTGAATAATTTACTATAGAAAAGGCAATCCCTGGCGTAATTAAAATTTGAGACAGTAAAAAATGAATTTTTGAATAATTTACTATAGAAAAGGCAATCCCTGGCGTAATTAAAATTTGAGACAGTAAAAAATGAATTTTTGAAAAATTTACTATAGAAAAGGCAATCCCTGGCGCAATTAAAATTTGTGACAGAAAAAATTATTTTTTTGAATAATTTACTATAGAAAAGGCAATGCCTGGCGTAATTAAAATTTGAGACAGTAAAAAATGAATTTTTGAATAATTTACTATAGAAAAGGCAATCCCTGGCGTAATTAAAATTTGAGACAGTAAAAAATGAATTTTTTGAATAATTTACTATAGAAAAGGCAATCCCTGGCGTAATTAAAATTTGCGACAGTAAACAATTATTTTTTGAATAATTTACTATAGAAAAGGCAATCCCTGGCGTAATTAAAATTTGAGACAGTAAAAAATGAATTTTTGAATAATTTACTATAGAAAAGGCAATC
>CAWVNZ010002949.1:0-30600 GCA_963930735.1 Dioctria linearis
GGATAAAACTTAGAAAATAAAATTACCAAACAGAAAAAAGATAACGGTTTTATTCATAATGGTTTGTTGTGTATCCTTTCGGATTTTAATTTTACAACAAATGGTTAGAATTTTGTACATTCTTAAATATCTTTGTCGAAATGAATCATTTCAAGATATTTTTTTTAATTCACACAAGAAGTCCCATTGCAATTTTATCATATTCGAAGCAAAATTTTTGCATCCAACTTTACGTTGATAAATTCGAAACAGCAAACCAACTAGGCTTTAAGGCATAAGTCCATAAGATAACTACATTATGCTTTTGCATCATAAATTTACCAGGATATCTTAATACAAAACTGAAAAATGTTCACCTACCAGCACTCTCTTGTATTCCTCTGGCATAAATAACGAAGCTTTTTAATCCCATTTTGTATAACATTTTTCAAGAAATTCAGACATTAGTAAAAAGGAATTAATATTCAATAGTAAGGGAATCAAATCTACGTTTAAGGTTGATTGTTTTCCATATCCCATGACAATTTAGGTCCAAACGGATTATATGGTTTCAAGAATTCTTTGGAGCAAACCACTTTTATATACTTTATGTAATAAAAGCGGAGGATATTCAATCTAATTTTATAGATAACTTTCAATTAATTAGAAAATTGTTAAGCCATAAAATGATTTGAAGGAATGAAAAATAGCGTTACTTTGAATGATCTAGGATATTACTATTTAAATTAATTCAATGAGTGCAGATTTTGCTGTGATCATACGCTGAAACCATTCATTTTACTAAAAACAAGGTAAGTACATAAATAATAAGAAATTTTATCTAATTTATTTTATTATACTATATAAATATTTTCATCGGAAAATGTGTCGGAAAGGCGATATTGCAAAAAAAACTGTTTTTGGGCGCCATTTTTACAATATCACAACGTGATCTCCAAAGATAAAAGGTGGTAAAGTGAAAATTAGAAAACAGCACATCGAAAGCATTAAAAATACCAATTTTCAAAACTCCCGGAAAACCTTCCAGATAACCCCATTTTTGAGCACCAAATGCCTGTACTGTTAACGAAAGATCAAGAAATATAAATATCGAACTTTTAAATTGTTTTAATATTTATAATTCTTTTTTAAATATTGATCAACAAAATAATAACTTGGGGCAGACTGCTTCTCAGGCATGCTGTTTGATATTATAGAAAAAGGCAAATCCAATTTCCTTGCACCATATAATATGTTTTTATAGTTGTTGATAATAACATTTATAGTACTCTCTCCCACACTTCAGGAATCTTATGTTTGCAAGCTTGAACAGCTCATAGATGAGCATCATCCGTGCATTTAAAGTATAATTCCAGAAACTTGTTCCCCAGGCATCGTGTTCTCATACCCTATTCCAGCGTCTTACTACAAATGGGAACCTTACACATATTGTAGACAATGTTATATGAAGCAAATCATAGACAGTTAAAATATCTTGTAAAATTATCTACTGACTTCAGAAATATTTGTAAGAGAATGGCACCGAGCATCAAAAATTGACTTAACGAAAATTCTTGAGTTGGAATTAAATTTTAACGTAGAAACACGTGGAAAAATTAATAAACAATATATTTTTCTTGAAAACAATATTGAAATGCTCCATAGATATAACGGAAAATGAAATATTCTAAAATATGGTCGTCTATACCGCCCAAATTTTATATTATATACCTAAACAACTTCAAATCGCAGAGGGTTGAAAAAATTATTCAGACCTATATTTGAAAAAAATTCTTATATAATGTTTTTATATAATGAGCTAAAATGTACTGAAATCGCTTATAATTTGAGTACTTTTAAGGTTGATCAGGATTAGAGTTCTTAGATTACCATATGTCTTTTGATACATAAAACCAATCTTAATTTTCTCACTTCCAAAATACGAACTACTTAATGTAATATCTGCAAAAAAATTATGTATTTAAATGATTTTCAAGTGTTTTTTTCACTATCCTTACGTTGAATTTATATACATATAATGATGGGTAAATACTGAAGTGGACATCCACAATTATTGGACTGCTATCTGCTCTATTTTCAATTTTTGTAATCGGATTTGTTACATCCCAGATCTAAAGTAAAGTCTCTTGACCATAGGATTATTTGTCTTCCTCATAAGTTTGTTGATTTCTTATTTCCTTGGTAAATTTTATTTTGTTTCATAAAAAATATCAGCGATGACGTAATTACTGCCAAATTAAAAAAGTTTAATTTCAGATGAATAAAAAATGATATACAGGAAAAGCAAACACTTCGCAAATACACCAACAAAGTTCAATTCAATTCAATTAATTTTATTAGGAGGTTGTACAACAATATAGTACAATCTTTTTCCGTTAAAATCTTCTTGTGATAGAAAACTTTTTAAATATCGTTATTGCTGCATTAGGACTTTATCATCAGTTGAATAGATGATAGTGACAGCAACAAAGGGAAGCAATTTTAAGTAAAACGCCACCGTAATGATAAGAAAGATAATAAATATAGCATCTATATACTTGAACACAGTCTATAGCATTCAAAAATATCGTCGGGTTATTTATAGAATAATATAGTCATCCAGACATGCAGATGACAACCTATCTGGGGTAGACACAATGGGATAATACAATGACCTCTAACCTGAGTTGATTCCCGCCCTTCGATACGAACCCCACAAATGACGCTTTGTTTCCAACACGTAACCACAAACAAAAGGAAGGATTCGTGGGCTATGGTGGCCATTCTGATGGCAAACACATAAAACTCCAATACTGCAACGTGGACGTTGTTTCGAAACATAAATCCAAAACTACAACCTCCATGACTATAATACTGTTGTCGTGCCTGATTTTGTGTTGTTGCTTATGACCTGTTTTGGGTATACCCCACACAATTGTATGAAAGGAATCACAGTGATATGTTTCGGGAAAAACAGAAATTTATTGTAGCAGAATTCCTAATTTTTGCACCATTTGCGAATTTTCAAAGATTTTATGGAGATATACATCAGAGTTGTGTTCCAGCAAGAATGTGGTGTCAGATGTTTACTTGTATAAAAAATACCAACACGGTATACGCCACATCTACAATTTAGTATTGTGACCAATTGTCTATAAAATAATGTACACTGGTAAAATATAAATAAATTAGCGGGGAATACAATTGGATTTTAGTGTAAATTTTATGTTAGAATAACTAGTTAAGAAATATAAACCTTAGAAGTAATTCATTTTTAGACCTTGACGCACAACAAGGAGTTACTTTTTCGACACGTCAATACTCCACCGTGTTATGGACTTCCGATTGTAATACAAAAATGTCTGGCTTCCAAGTTTAAATAGCGAAGCAAAATCATCTAGAAGTGCACCCCTAATTTTCATAATTACAAGAACGTTGGTTATTCTCCAAAACTAATTTTAAAATTATTCGTTTGACAGGTTCTCCAAGCAAAATATTTTGAAAATTTGTTGGAAAATTTGACGATTGGGGGAATTGCATCTTTGAAGCTTGCTGTAAAACTACCTCTCACCCTTGATCGAAACTAATGAGATATTTTAATGTAAATCTGGTTACCCTCTTTTATTTGAGATATCAAATTCTTCTGTGGACCTCTTGGTGCAGGAGTTAAAGTATGGAACAATCTCTTCTTTAACACCCTCACCCTTAGGAGTTGCCTCTTTCACGTAAGCACAGACATGTATAATATGGACTGACTACGTTCAATGAAATGCACTGTAAAAAGTGGGCTCATTTCTATATTAGTGACTCTTTCGGTCTAAGCACCAAATACAAACAGAGATAACGGTAAAGAACAAATAAATAAGTGGGTTCATCGAAATAAATCTTTTTAAATAAATGCTTCATGGTTATTACTGATTGTTGTTTCTTTTATATATTAGGTGATAAACAATAAAAAGGCACTGCTAAGCTGTTTCCTCTATTAATTATTTCATACTTTGCACCAAGACTTGTGATGCGACCGAATATTTTAACCTGACAGCCTGCAAGCAGACAGCAATTCTAAAAAGCTCTGTGTCATTGGTTCCATTTTGTGCTTGCTACTTTGGCTACATTGCGGAGACTTATTGTTATGTATGGCTTTAAAGAGGAGGTTGCCAGCGAGTTCCTCTCTTCTTTGGAGGAGATTCGGAAAGCCAGCTTCTAACAGGAGGCTGGAGATAGGAGTTATGCGGCAGGAGATATTCTTACTTTTGCATTTAGTGCTGTTTGTATATTGCTAGTGTTACGTTTATTGAGGTATCCGTAGACCGTTAGGAAATAGTCGATCTTACACATAACTAACTTTTTAGCTATCCTCGTATCAGTGTCGAGCAGTAGACTTGTATTCCTCCTGAAAATCATTTGGAGGTTATTCCGGCTTCTTATTGACTCCGCCATGTTGACAGCCTCTTTGTTCCAATTTAGGTTGCGAGAGTAGACTAGTCCCAGAATCCTAAATTCTTTTTGCAGGGGTAAAAAAGCAAGATCGCTTGAAAACCAGCTTCCTATACACTTCCGGTTTCGCCAAACGTGCAGCGCTTCTAGCTTGCTCGATGAAATTATGGTTCCGGTCATGCCGGGCCAGCCAGAGATGGCTTCGATACTTTGAAACTTCTCCTAATCGGCACGGATTTCTACATACCTCGGTCTGTGTGCCCTGCCTAGAAGAACTCTGCTAAGACTAATAATAATGGGAAGGCGATCGCTGCCTTTCGGGTTGTCTTATGTGTGTGTAAGAGTTCCTGGTGTTAAAAATTGGGCTTTTTTTTTACATTAGGCGCTACACTCCGATTTTGTTTAAATTTGGTGTGCTAGTTGCAATTTACTCACAAATCACAAATATGCATTTTTTTTCAGCGGAAAATAGCAAAAAAGTCGTCTTATAGTTTCCGAGATATTTAAAATCGTGAAATTTACACTGGACTAAACAAAACAGTTTGACATTTTCATAACTAATTAACTCTTCTTTTTCTTTTTAGTGGTAAAAAGAGGCAGTGGTAGGTCTATACATACCTTCCGATCATTCGGGTAACCAGAATTGCGTGTTTTATTCATTACGAATATTCAATTGATGTGGAGTAAAGCAGCATTTAGTTAGATTGGAACAGATAAACATTTATTAATGAAACACACACACACACACGTAAGCTGGTAGGCGCGCACATACACGCGCGCGAATGTTCGGAGGTTATATATATAAAGAAGAAGAAGAGTTAATTAATTGTGAAAATGTCAAATTGTGTTGTGAAGTGCAGTGCCAATTTCGCTATTTTTAAAGTTAAATAACTCCGAAACTATAAGTCTCCGCTGGAAAAAATTGCATATTTGTGATTTGTGAGTGAATTGTAACTAGTACATAAAGTTTAACCACATCGGAGAGTAACGCTTAATGTAAAGTTGTTACAAAAAATGTTGGTGTGCCATCATTAAGGAGAACAAGCTCAGAGCAGTTCAACCAGTTCGCGACCTCATTTCCTCTTGGGTCTCTCCATGGCGATCACCATGACGGGTGATGCGTATTGAAGTCTCCCAGGACAAAACTTGGACCGGAAATCTGCTAGACCAGCAAACTAACGATCGTGCCGTCCACATTGCCCACATAGGTGGATACTATGCTTATTTCTAGATTGGTGTGGACTCTTACAGCTACTCTTGTCGTTTTTGTTAAGTTATCAGTTATTGTGCTTTTTTGGGGTGTTTGGGTTGCTTGTATAATAGTGTTGGTAATTTTTATTTTATACTTCTTTAAAGTGTTTGTGTACTTTCATATGTTTGCCTATGTTTTGTTTTCGTTGCGATAGTTTGCGGTTGGGAATAAATTATTTTGTTCAGTCTGTGTACGATTTTCCTTGAAAGCTTCGTCGAAGGTCAATCCAGGAAAAGTTTTGCTCTGGATGTCTTGTATAGGAGCTAGATCCTCATTCGTGGCTTACCATCCTCTCCTGCTTTCTACCGTGTTATATATTGGTCAACTCGCAACTTGACTACCACTTTCGCTCTATCGAAGTTAGAGCAGTTTCTGTCCAGAGTGGAGTGGTCACCCAGCCGATGCAGAAAAATCATTCTGGTACCTAGGTGTGTTATTGCATTTGCACTCGTGATGCCGGAAGTGAAAACAGCTTCTGCAATGCAAGGCAAGGGAGCAGGATACAATCTACGAACTGGTAAAACTTCGAAGCAACACACTATTGTGGATGGTGGGAAGGGGCAAATCAATCGAATAAGAGTTTTCTGTAGGGAGCGAATTATTTTCTTGGCCTGAGTCACGACATCGTTTTTCTACATCAGGCCTGTCAATATTTCCTCCCCTCTTAAGTTATTTTGGTTTGGCGCATAGGCGGATCCTGCCGAGGAGTTGAGCTTACCGTGGTATCTATCTTGACTTTATGTCCATCGATTGTTCTAATTCCTTTAATAAGTTTTTCGTCGTAGCTCTGAAGGGAAGGAGCAAAATGTAGTAGAGCTGCCATTTTCCATCATCTTGTATATTATAAAAGGATTCAGATCAGTGATCTTGTTACTTTGGTCTACTAGGGTGACGAATGACGATAGTATACTTGGGATCTGGTCCTGTAAAAGCGTTCGTGAAGGACTCTTGGATTGACGGCATCTCAGACAGCCTCATCCCTCTTTTGTTATAATTATTCTTTTTTGCCATCTTCCTAGACATAGAATCATCCATGTTCAAAGGGGTGAAGTGATTTTGAGGTCTATCGACCGCACCGATTCTTTTTGTTCCTCCCTGGGGGTGTTAGTAACTGTTGTCCGCAGTGATCAATGTTATGTCGTCCGTATTGTAAAAATAAATATGAAATTAACGATGAACCAATAGGGAGATATAAAAGTGACAAAAACTGTCTTCCAATAGAAAATACTTAAATGAGAAATTTAGGGAAAATTCACTTTGGGAGTGTTGAGACCTTCATGACAAAAGTGTTGTAGAAGTCAAAATTTCTTAAACGTCACGTGCTCCTAAACTCAGCCATAAGAATTTTTCTTTAAAGACAATCCAGGGCGATCTGAACGCGCTTGATTATCTTGATGTATATATGTATGCTTTGAGAATGATTTGTGTTTACATTTACATTCAATGTGTTGTGTTTACTGTCATTAGGATCGTGCGGATTTTTAAAATTTAGTTATTTAGAAAATTTAGGTGAAAAACAACAATAATGAATTTAACGGTGCTAATAAATGGGGTAAGCCATGCTGTCGAAATTATTGACTCTACATATGATATGCTGCAAGAACAAGGCAAAGTACTGTTTTTACTTCAACACATTTAAAATAACTCTAGTCAATTGTTTTAATAGGTGGAAATTCGTTGGCGGATTATTGTAGCAGTTTGTACGTCGTTATCGGCGAATTACCCAATTTACCGGAAAGTATTGGTGAGCAGCCCCTAGTTGAAGAAATAGAGGGGCAATTTTGGGACGAGAAGAAAATAAAATCGCTTGTAACCCTTCGGTGTTAGAGCGTGATGCAGATTTTTCTCGTCCGATTAGTAAGAAATGTAAGCTCTGGCAAAAAATAGTAACCGAATTTAAAAACAAGGGATACAGTGGTACGAGCAAAGACCTAGAGAAAAAATTCAATAACCTGAAACAAATAAGGAACGAACAAAGAGAACAGGAGAAGCATCTTCTAATGCACAACCTCCGGCAGCCGTTATAGGAGTCGTCATTTCTGACTACAATAGCCGTTCATCTTTAGCTTCCTCCAGTTCAGGGATGCGTGCTACTCCCGGGAAAAGGAAGAAAACCCTCACGGAGGAATCACTTGAGTTCAGAAAGCAGACATTCCAGTGGCAGAAGGAGAAATTTGAGGCTTTGGAAAAGCTTGCGCAAAAAGATACAAGTGAGTCTTAGAAATTAACAAATAATTCGGCAATATTAATTTAATTTATTTAATTTTAGTTTTGATTTAATTTACATATTTAATTTTAGTTTTAATTTATTTTATTTATCTACATGTGCAGTGCCATATTTATTTAAAATAAAAATGTCAGAAATGTTTCATAATCTGTTCTTATATTTAATTATGAACGAGTACTAGAAAAATATTGTGTTAAATGTTCTCTTTTGGCTATCCCAGCTTTCGTTTCCGCCTCATTCATTCGATCTGCTGCATTGGTATCATCCTCGAAAGGGTCAGAATCTTCAACATCGTAGTGGCCTATAATTTCATCATCCTCTTGCTATTGCAAAAATTTCATATTTTCTACTTTTCTGATTTCTAAAGACTTTAAACGTCTAAAGAGAACTTTTAGTCTTCCGAAGGACTTTTCGATAACAACTCTTGTGTTGCTTAGCTTCCTATTATTTGCTTCTTTTCTGGGCTGAGATGCCCATCGTCTCTGTGAAGAGTTAATACAAACCCTGCTCTGGGGTATGCCGAATCACCCAAGAAGTAAAATACTAGGGGTAAAGGATTTTCTTCGGAAAGTTTTTTATTTAAGGTGCTATTTCTAAAGACGCGAGCATCATGCATGCTCCCTGGCTAACCAACGTAAATGCCGGTAAATATAATTTTAGAGTTGCACGTAGCCTGTACTTGAATGGAGTGCTGCCCATGTGTGTTGTAATAACTGTTATCTATTGTAGGTCTAGTTATAACAATATGTGTTTTCGTCGACACAGGAAACAACATTAGGAAAGGAGGTGTTGCATCTGAGTAGATTGAATGCATCAACAGATTTTTTAAGACTACCTCTTTCTGGCCATTTTATTAACTCTTTGCTTTTATTGTATATCATCTCGGATATTTTTATCACAATTCTTTTAGTCATCCCTCTCTCAAAATTGGAATGGTCACCGACTTGACTGTAGGTTTCTATGTTGTCCAAATACCAAATGGTAGCCAGCAAAGTTCTCTCAAATCCGCATTTAGGTCGTCCAGTACGACGTAGTTCACAGTGACTGCCGAAAGTAACTAACAAACGCTGAGGTCAAGAATAAGAATGTCAGCAATGTAACAATTTGGTTTTCTCGTAAAGGTTACCTCGAAAATACATCAATTCATCGTAAAGTGACTTTCTAAATCCTCCATACTGTAAAAGGGTACAACATTTGCAACAAAATCTTCGACTGTCTGTCTTCAGAACAGTTAATAATCTGATTTATGTTAAATTGTATATACAATACTAAAAAACACGATACAGTAATTCTCAAAACGATATGAGCTGTCAAGTGTTGTAAAACTCAGTCTCAATCAGGGCGTGTTTTTAAAGCCGTGAAATATGCCCATTTGCTCATTTGTGCACAAATAAGAGTTTTAAATCCCCTCTGCGATTTATTTGACGTCGCATTTATCGTCTTTAAAATCTGTGATGCGCAAAAGAGAGCGTCACACTTGCTGCACGAATATTTTTGCAATCACTGCAATTCATGCAACGACTGAAAATATATGATCGTTTCGACAATTTAACTTGATGGCCCGCTCAGTATTGCTTTGTATTTGGTGTTTTCCTTGTTCTTTTTTTAACACAAACAATTTTAATATCACTTATATAAAATGTATATAATGGTTTTGCATAGGCTATTAACCCTAGTGTCTACACCATACCCGCACTTTCTTTTTGATACACCAAAGGTACAAATGTACCTCCTTGTTATTGAGAATAACAGGCGTTTGGAGTGCGATTTAATATAGAAAATAAGATGGAGAAAAAGGTATATAAAACGAAAAGAAGAGTGTTTAGGTTTATTTAACTATTTTTATTTTAAACTAAAAGAAATAAAGCTACTGAGGTACAAAAAAGTTACATAATATGATTTTTTTTTTATTTTTCTTAATTTTGTGCTTCAATTATATTTTCACAAACATGACAATTACAGCCTTTATTTACGCTATGAGGAACGCAAACTGGTTTCTTGCAAGTATAGCAACTCCTTCGTGTTTTTCGTTGCGGCTTCTTTTCCATGCTGCATATAAAACATGAGCCCGTATGGCCGAATGCATTTCTCGCGGTGGTGGAAGAAGTAGTAGCAGTAACAGCAGTTACTGGCACAGGAACTTAAGTCGGCAATTCAACGCCATTGTAGCATGTAATACCTACTTCATTACTTGTGGATTTGTGGACCGAATTTCCATAAGTGGCTCCACTAAGCAGCCACTTAGTTCATGCAGAAATTTTCGACGAACGTCACTTTTATTATAAGCAATTCCTTTTGAGTCCACTACCTCCTTTTGTATAATGTGAGCGGCCAAAGCTGAGAGGTCTAAAATATTATAAAAAAAAGCCAAAGGCCAACGTTTGGTTTTACGTTTGCAGCTATAATTTATTAGCATCCTGTCCATAACATCAACGCCCCCCTTGTGCTTATTATAATCTAGTATAGCCTGAGGCTTGTTTTTTATTCCTGCAATAATATCTGGCGTATAATGCTCGCTCGACATCAAAATAACCGCCTTAATTTTTTTTGGTACGTAGGATATTAACCCGATTTCATCATTATGCCAAGCAAACACAGAACTTTCTACAGGTCTGCTTTTATGAGGAAGCATTTCAGTGGGAATATATGGCTTATTTTTCCGAATCGTACCAAGGAATGACAACTCATTTCGACGGAGAGCTTCACATCCATTTAGCGTTGTAAAAAAATTATCTGCGCCCACTGTTCGCCCAGTTCTTTTATATTGTTTTGTTATTTCGGTAAGCACCCGTTTTCCTTGCCCTATTTCCCTTGCAGCTCCAGTTTTTCCTGTGTACAAGATACCTCTTAACGGAAAATTCGTTTTCGCATCCGCCACCCACCAAACTTTAATTCCGTACTTGGCCGGCTTACCGGGGATATATTGAGTAAATTTGGTTCGACCGCGATATGGGTAGAGCTGCTCATCCACAGTTATGGTGGCGTGAGGCTTGTACACATTGGAAAGTCGAGCGTTCAACATCTCCCAAATGTCTCGAATTGCTGCAGCTTTATTGCCTTTCTCTCTTTCAACTCGGGAGTTTCGATTATTAAACCGCACAAAACGATTGATTGTCCAAAACCGTTGCAACGACATAGTAGCTCGGAAAATTGGAAGCGAGCGCGTCCCCCATAATTCTCTGGTATGCACAGAGCCACATCCGGATACTTCTGCTGCCAATAGTAGCCCAAGCCAAGCATTGAATTCCATCGCTGTTATCAATTCATAATTCTTCTTTTTATCTGGATGTTGACTGTTGTACTTTTCGAAACTTTCTTTCATCTTCCGATTTGATTCCCTTATTATGATGTCACACATTTCATCCGTAAAAATTTCTTGGAATAAGGTGTGTGGTCTAGGAACTATGTCATAATGATGGTTTGGGCCTCCAGTTTGACGTACAAAGCAATGAGTACGTGTGCGGGTGGTGGGAGGTGGAGCAGTACTCCATCGAGTACCATCTCGTGCTATTAGCACCGGTGTTTCAT
The DNA here is from genome assembly GCA_963930735.1 of Dioctria linearis. Classification (NCBI taxonomy): domain Eukaryota; kingdom Metazoa; phylum Arthropoda; class Insecta; order Diptera; family Asilidae; genus Dioctria; species Dioctria linearis. Next base: position 11,424 of record CAWVNZ010002949.1, read on the forward strand.
GCCGTGTTTGTGCTGCTGTTGATGGCGATGCTATTGCAGCTTCTGCTCTTTCCGCTGCTGCTGATCGGTGTCTCATAATTAATTCCTCTTCCACCATCTGTTGTCTTTCATCTTCGTCCATATCCTCATCTTCCTCTTCCTCTTCCTCTTCGCACATTTCAACAGAACCTTCAATTTCTGCATCGGATGCATCTCTATCATAAACGTAATCAGGATCATCTTCATCGCTGCTATAATCTCCAGCATCACTGTCTTCTTCGTCTACTGCAATTGAAGCAGCTAGACGTTCTGTTCATGCTATTTGCTGCTCCACAGTCATGCTGAAATAAGCGAAAGCAAAACAACAAGAATAATACTCACTATATTATAGTAAAAACACGTAGTAATCTGCAGCAATAACACTTACCGAGAATATCGTGATCCTGGCATCATATCCACTTCATCAATTCCAAATTCCATTTTGAATTGAATAAATTTAGAAAAATTCAACTTCTTTTACACAACAATATATTTATACTATCCAAAACTCAAAATGCAAGTGAAATAACAGCACCAGCAATCTGTATTTATATGGAATCCGAGATGATTTTCATACAAGAACATACACGCTAGCAGATTTCCCGCCCCGAGTTGAAGGTAAATCCATAAAAATCTTTGAGCGCGCTAGTATTTACCTACCTATGCGACTATATAAAATAATAGGGAACTAGAAAATTAAACCAGGTGAAACATCTTGAATCCTAATAAAATTCTCAAGAAATGATTTCTACATCTCGATCGAGTTGAGTCTGAAAATGAAAATATTTATGAGGATTCAAAATTATTTTTCCCTATTCTTTTATACTGTCGATGTATGAATATTTTCTCTGCTTCCATAATAAAGCCCCTGAATATACGTAGGTACAATTGTACCTTTGGTATATGTTTAGTTGGTTCAAGCTGAATTTGTGGTTAAATATAAGTTCATATATATTTTAGTTATAGTTTATATAGCATACTCTAAATTTTGACATTAATTGAAATTTTCTTTTGTTTGAGTCTCCTATCTCCACAGGCAATTTGAATTATTTGATATCTTGCATGTACATACATCCATATAAATAAATAACATCAAGTAGAATGAGTTATCATCACTGCCAAGCAGGCTGAGTACCCTCTTGTTGTACTGCATCAGTGACTTACCTAATTTTATACACAGCTCATGAAGGTGGCACATACCGATTTGCAACTAACCGACAATTACAAATGCAATTGCATGATTTGTCACAAGTATTGATGCTAGTCCAAGTTGAGTTCCCCTGTGCATTTATATACACATAGCACGGAGCATTTGATCATCGCTAACTGATAAGTGATAATGGATGAATGTACATGCGCACGATTTAACTGGTACATTGTTGGAGGTCAGTGGGTCCTTAGAGTTCTGCTTCAGTGGAGACAGGAGTGCTAATGCTAGTTAATTTAAGATTAATGAATTAATAAATCAATTTGAGTTTTTGTACATATTCATTATAATACGAGAATTATAACGAATAAATAATTGTAAACAAATTAAAAGTTTTCAACCCGGTAATTATTTAACAGTATACATAATCCGACATGCAAGTACATCTCGCTACATAAACAAGATAATAACACACACATCTTTCTGTTTACAATGTTAAAACCCAATAAAAGATATGTTTGAGGCTATCATGGAATTTGAACATGCTGCGACAAATATTTCTATATAAAATTGCAATTGTTTTCTCAGCAAAGGTACATTTGTACCTTGGTGTAGACTATAGGGTGTGAACCCGGGGCGTGGATTGTTTTTTCAAGAAAATCATATGTGCACAGAAATTCATTTTTAAACTTCAATGCACAGACTGGACACGAGCATAAATGAATGAATCAAGAGAGTGTCAACATCGCCAAATGTGACTACTTTAAAAACACGCCCTCACATTCAGATGGTTCAGTTGACAGCTGCCTGACATGCAGAAAAATTCTTAGTTTAGCAACACGCCCAAAGTTGGTTAAGATTATTGTCCGACATCTCCAGTTTGAATTTTCGCTTACACAACGATATGTCAAAAAAGGACAAAATATTTTTTTCAGAAAATAACTGCACAAGGCTTAAATTGAAAGAAAACTCTGGTTGCTTAGGTATTTGATATTTGATGATGTCACTCGGATAAACCTGAGGACTGCATACAAAGTTTCGAGTTACAAAGGAGTGAATAATGTTAATAAAAACGAAAATAAGAATTGTTTGTTGAAGAAATTTATTATATATTTAAAAACCTTAATTATAACGGTCAAATAAATAATCGTTTAAAATATATTGAAGGCAGAAAATTTCACGTTTTGTATTAAAGCCAGTTGACAGTCGAAAACACGGCAGTGAACTGCAATCTCTCCACCAAAGACTTTCAACAAACTCATCTCCGTCATAATGATCCACATAGTTCTCTGGACAGTATGCTACGTCATTAAGTTTTACAAAAATGTGTAACAGAACAACAGCCTTAACAATTGTCTCTACATTTTTTGGGTTTGAATGAATTTTATTCAGTAATATACTGCAGCGCAAAATTCCGAAAGTATTTTCTGTCATTCTTCTGGCTGATGATAGTTTGTAATTCAATACTTCCTTATCTCTCCGCAAGCTCCTTCCAGGATATGGACGCATTAATTTTTTTCTTATGTTCAGTTTGGGATTTTTGTGCCAAATGAAATATGTGCGAATATGCCTCCATCGCTCTGGCTACCAAAAGCTCCAATGCCAACAAGTGTGAAGCAATAATTAGCATCACATGCTGCCAATAACACAATACTATATGATCCGTAATAATTAAAACATTCGGAGCTGGCATTAGGAGGACAAGTAATATTGATGTGCTTACCATCAATTGCTCCCACACAGTTTGACATTCCCATCAACTTTAAAAACTTTTCACCAATAGTTCGCCATTCGGTTTCATTAGGCATTGCTAAACAAATTACGCTCAATTTCTCCCATATAACCTCACAGGTTTCAACCACGATATCTCGGACTGTTGAAACGCCCATTCTGAAAGTCCACGAAAGTACTTGTCTGGATGTTCCAAGCGCATATCTGCAATATTTGTCAGTATATAAATATTCTTACAATATACAAATATAAAATTACAGTACTGTTAAGATCAACCGACATTCAGGGCTTATTGGTCTTCTATTTGAAATTTTCACTAAATTCTCTTTTAAAAGTCAAAGCAGGAGTTGAAATTGATTCACTCCCTTCCTCGTTATTTTATAGAATTCCTGCTCGTCTTTAACTTGGACAATTTTAATTTATTTTTTTTAAATCCTGCTATTTCCCGTTTTTTAGGGTCATTGATTTCCTTATTCCACTGCCTCTTATCTTTTAAAACGAAGTCAATGAGGGTTATGTAGCTCACAATTGCACAGCACTACAATACCATTAATTCGGTAAAATCATCCATCTCACTTTTTAATTTATCAAAGAATAATTTGCTTTAAAATTAAAAATAAGTAGAGGTTACTCTTAGGGATTTTTTACCGGGAAAAACTTATATCTGTTTAAGAAGTAATTTATTTGATACCGATGAGTGTAAGGTTTTCTGCAAACATGAAACGCTTCTTCTTCTTCTTCCTTTTTCGTTTTTTTTTCAGCCCACTGCGGGTGGTTGGATTCGTTTCGAATGAATCTGGTAATCTCTGTAACGGCTAAAAAAAAAGGTTTTTTCACGATTTTTTTTCTCGCAAAATTAAAGGTGCTTGAAAAAAACCTTATAAGGGTATTATCGGGCATACATTGAACTTTATTGATAAATTTTTGATAGCGAAAAAAACAAAATGGTGGCTCCACAGCCATCTTCCCGGGACATGTTTCGGAGCAAGTTTGACGCGCTTGGTGGCGACCTCCATTTTCAAAGGAGAAAAAAAAATTTTTCTCGCACGGGACCTTTTTTGTTTCTTATTCTAGAGGGTTTAAACGATTTCTCACGTTCTACTGGACCGATTTACTTGAAATTTTTTTGGGAGTCTTCTTTATAGACTTGTCTGTGTCCGGAACTAGCCGCATCCCAAAATTTCAACTTTAATACTATTTATAAAAAATTCGAAAAGTCAAAAAAGTGGTACAAAAATTCCTTTTTTTTAGGCAGCGGGCATTTTGAGAAAAATTTTTTTTTTCAACTTTTCCCTAGTTCCGGACATAGCGACATTACTCTGGACTAATAATCTTTTTTATTTTTTTTTCGGATTGCTAGGTGGGTTGGAATCGTGGGCATGATCACGCGCCAATTTTTTGAGGCCCCCCACTTCATCAGCTGCTAATTTTTTGTATTTTTAACTTTTTTAATTTTTTAATTTTTTTCTGTATTCTAGCTATGTTAATAAAAAAATGGATAGAAAAATATTGATTGCCTTTTTTTACGGCACTTTAAAAATCACCTAAAATTCGGTCCTCTAGAATAGAACACCCCCTTAAAAAAAAATTTTTTTTTAGGTTTTGCTATATACCGGAGAATACAAATAAATTTCTTCTTCAACAAATTTAAAAATATTAAATTTTGAACAACATTTTTCGGTGTTTGCTTATAATCACAAATGATATTTCCGTGACAGTTCTTGTGGCTAATGGCCGAGAATGTAATTTACTAGGCTTCGGAAGTCGGCCACAATCCTCAAGCGGCTTATGACCTGTCGGTTGAGGCCGTGAATGTATTTTGGGTCTATATCAGCCTATGGTACACGTAGTTGATACAAGGTTTATACACAGTAGTTACACGTTCTTGAAAGAACTTAACGCCGTTGTTATTTCCAAAACATTTCCAAAATTGACCTCTGATTAAGCGTATCAAACTATATGTTATGGATCAAAGTTCCGATGGTACCTCCGATTCTGTTTGTTTTAGTACGGACGAAGATAAAAACAATCGCTTTAATTACATATACTCCAGGTATAGCACTCCGAGCATGGTGCGATCATGAAAATAGTGTACGCAAACCGAAGAAAGTGTTGGATTAACGGAGAAAGGTGCCTGATGAGAAAAGCTGGTATACGTTACTCACATAATTAAGAATGGCTAATTCAAGATAGTGCTGCTTTCAAAAACTATTTACGAATGGACGTTAATTTATCTGGTTTATGTCAAATTGTGCAGTTTTCTTGACAACAGCCAGCCAAGTTGTGTGTTTTGGGCTATGTGTGTGCCAGGCGGACCTTTTATGAGATCTTCAAGTAGTAGCTCTCCTATATAGTCAGCACAGATGACGAGATCTAGTGGAGTAGTGTTGTCGTACTCGGGGTCAGCCAGTTGTAGTTCATATTTGTGCTCCCAACTAATTTTGTTAAAGCAAAAATTAGGAAGATTATTTGTTATCTTCTGCAATATTGGTGCATTCATAGAAATTTTGTATGTGCCATTTGACGATGATAACTGAATCGACACTATCCCCTTTCCTGTGCCGGAATCTAATGCTGACAGGCCATGAACGTGAATTGATGCATGACTCCGTTGAGTACCTAGACGTTGCACGCATTGCTCACTTATGAAGGTTGATTGCGATCCAGTGTCTAGAAGCGCTCTGGCACATTGATGATTTCCACAGTTGTCCAACAATCGTACCTTGGAAATGTTTAGAGACACCTTTGGATAAAACTCTGGCACGTTCATTACGAATGCTGTTGTCTCTCTGCATGAAATAGATGAAGAAAGACTTTCTTTATCTTGATGAACAAGAGTATTGTGTCGCTGTTGACAAATACGGCAATTGTGTGTACTTGGGCATGTCTCCCTCATGTGGGTTGGTTGTAGGCAGTTAAGGCATAAGTTCCGTTTCCTTATTTCTGATCTGCGTAGACTTATACTGAGTTATATAAACGTTTGCAAGCGTAAATCAAATGATTGCCTTTGCAAAGATAGCAAGATAGTTTCCGCAGTTGACTTGATGACTGCTGTTGCTTCCGTTGGTTTTTATGAAAGGATCGCTCAGGAGATCCTGAAGTGTGAAAGGCAGATGTTGTTGATTTTAGTTTTGAGTTGAGAGTAGCAGATTTAATGACAGAAACCTTGCAATGTAATTCTTGAGTATGACTCTCCAGTGCTGCTGCTAATGATCGACACCGTGTTTCCAAAAAATCTATGAGTATGTCAAAGCTCGGAATTTCGGGTTGACTTAAAGCGAGTTTCCATTGCTTTTGTGTTTCTCAATATAGGTTATGCACTACTGGATGAACGAGCCAATCATCCCATTGATTTGTAGGACGGCCTAAAGCCTTCAAAGCTCTTGCATGCTCCTGTGTGTTGTCAAATATAGCCTTTGTTGAAGTTGCACATTTCCTGCACTTGCAGCAGACTCACTCAATGTTTTATCTTTTCTTTAGGAGATCCCATGCCTCGTTGTAGTTATCGACCCTGATTTGGAAGGACTTTATGAGTTGAAGGACTCATCCTAAAAGACTTCCCTTTGCATTTTTTGGCTGCCAGAAAGCATGGTTTTTTCAACAAGAGAAGAAAAAATATTATGAAATGATATCCTTTCCGTTGGATTTCCATTGAACTTTGGTATGGAAATTCTCCCCAGTTTGGCACTGGAATCTGCTCGTACAGAACTTAGTTCGGTAGTTTTGTCATTTGTTTCTATATTTTAGTCTATGAATAACAGCAAACGATTAAAGTTGCAAGGAACATTGATATACAATGTTTCTGCTTGAATTCTTTCGGTTCCTTGTAGTGCTATAGTGTTTTCATCTGTTTGACACGAATCGTCTACTGCTGCCTGTCCCTCAAGATATCTTGACCAGTGGTCCTCTAGAAATGAAAGTCCAAATAAAAGCTTCATCTGTGGAATCGTCCGATTTCTTGCTAACATCAAGGCATCGCTTAATTGCATTGCGAGCAGTATCACGAGTTTGAATTGGATTTTTGCCCATAATGACGTCCACTTTTTTTTAACACTGAATGTCAATCTTCGACTTCAGAAATTTATTCCCGGAATTAATTTATTTTTTTGTATCTTTTAAAAAGATGCCAGTTCACTGCCAATAGAAAATCTATAAAATTATCCGGTTTCGAAGGACCATAAATATTGCTAAGAACATAAAAAATTGAAAATGAAAACAATTCAACTTAAAAAAAAACAATTTTATTTGACTGTAAATTAAAAGCGTTTATTTTATGATAGAATTTTTCGACAGCGAACTCATGGCTAACTAACTTTCCTTTTATGGCTACTACTCTCTGGAAAATAATTGACAGTAGCGGCGTTAACATAGGGGTTTTTAAATATATCTCTGGCGCGGTTCGTCGAATAGCAAATATGATTACAAAGAAATTTATAACATGCATTATTATTGCTAAATTTCACAGCTCTTACGGCAAATTTGTTGGCTAGACATTTCCCACATCGTCTGGCAATGAAATTAGAATCCGACAAAGGTATTACAATGTAATTTGAATCCGACAAAAATATTTTGTGGTGATAAGGTGTGGGAAATTATGAAATAATAAAATTTTATGTTGCTTAGATTTTAGCGTTACGAAAATGTCAAATAAGCACCTTTTTATTATAAAATCGTAATTTTGTGTAAAATGAAATATAGTGGAGTTTTTACTTTTATCAGAAGCAGGCGTATTCATTTTTTACCAAGTTCTCATCGAATCGTTGCACTAGTTTTGTACTAGGGTAACACATAAAGTTGCATAGGTATTGTACTTAGGCAACGTTCTGATAAACGGGTGGCAATTAAGCCAATTGAATTGTCGCGGTAGAAAAAACAATTGGTGACACAACGTGATTCTCTATTAAGAGAATTGCACTACACTGCTTCCATAGCGAGGTAGGCCACAGACAAAGGCCACTGTGGCTGTTGCAGAAGTTGGACGGATGCTGCAAGAACAGGATGATATTGGTAGTAAACTAGGAAAGCTACTAATAAATTTCGGAAAGGATTCATTAGACCGTAAAACTGAAGACTACATGGCAAAGAGAATACAGTTATCAGACAAATACTGGCGTCTAATTCAATCAAACCACAAAAAACTCACTCCATTCCAGGAGCGGATCGCCAGTTGACGCTACTTCAAAAACGAGTATCTCAAGAAGCTAGAACAGGTCTACCTTACACTAAACAGTTTATTATTGGAATATCGAGCGACGTGCTTGCCCAAATCTACTATTAAAGAAGGCAATCATGGAGCGAAAAGCTCAGCAGGCGCTAAATGCAGCACCAACAATAAGCAGGCTGATGAGAACCGTAGTAACTTACATGATCAGGAAGGTAGCAGCGACGACGACAGCGATGACAATGTTCAACAAAATGACAACGGACGAAAACCTTCGTTAATTTCGGAACTATATGAAGGCAAACCTATGGATGTGGACGCTTTCAAGCTAGTACGCAAGCAAAAGGCCCTAATGCAGCTCACAACACCCCAAATAAGAGATATTGAGTCAAGGCAGGATCAGCAGCATCCAAGCCAATATTTCAAACTAAAAATTGGCATACTCAAACAATATCAGAGAGAGATGGTTGACAATGACCAACAAATTTGCGAAATTGCCAATGAAGACAATCCATTGGGCTATAAATCAGATCTGTTCTATAACCTTGATGGCTGGACGCAAGTATCAATTCGTGAAGATAGATCCACCAAGCAGCCTGCACCTTCAAGGCAACAAGAAGGCTTGATTAAATTGCCAAAGATTTCTCTGCCAATATTTGATGGCAACTATTTGCAGTGGACACAGTTCCATGATTTGTATGTCCACCTAATACACAAACAAACTATAAGCAACACTCAGAAGATGTTCTATCTAAAAACTAATCTGAGCAGAGAAGCAAGGGCGTTAATTCAACATCTGCAAATTTCTAATGAGAGCTACGACGATGAATGGGGTATCCTGAATAAACCATATAATAATAAGCGGTTACTTGTTACGGCGATATTGAGTCGACTGCTGTCACAACCAACAACTCAAGCTGAATCAGCTGCAGGTATTAAGAGCCTGCACGACACAACCAATGAATGCCTGTATGGACTGAAAAATTTAGGATTGCCAACAGAAACATGGGGCCCTTTGATAATACATATAGTAATCACAAAATTAGACAATCACTGGATGCACCAAGAGAACTAGACATAATTGGGAACTTCCTGAAATTTCTAGAAACTCGATTTCAGTCCCTAGAAGCTCTTGGAGGCCGAACTTTATGCAACGTAAGAAATAGCCCGAAACTTACAAATCAGTCTAAATCCTCCGCATTCATGGCAACTTCAATGAAGAGCAAGTGTATTATTTGTTAGCAGAGTCATCCATTATATTCTTGCGAGGACTTCCTTTCCAAGAGCCCATTAAGCAGGCTTGACATGGTTAGAAAACATAATCTATGTGTAAACTGCTTGAAGGGGGGCCATCCGCTAAGCATTCCTCTCTTAGGGGTTGTAAAACGTGTTGATCAAAACATAACACCTTATTACATCTTGAAAGAGAAGGTAAAAATTAGTACAACACATGAGGTGAAGCTCTACAGAAGACACAGGAATCAAAGAGGCTATAACCGCCAACGGGTCAACAAAACTAACACCTTTCGCCAATCAGCTCATCTTCTTAAAAACCAACCACTTTAGCTGCACAAGTAACGAAGGCGCAAAGGAGTTATGTTTTGTTAAGCACTGCGATTGTAAGGTTACGAAAGAACGAGGGTTTGGAAGTGGAGTGTAGGGCAATACTAGATTCCGGTTGTCAATTGAATTTTATCACAGAGCAGCTGGCGAAGAAACTGTCACTAATAGAAACATTTGACCCATTACAAATTCAAGGCATTGGTCAAGGTCCACAGAAGGACCACAAGAGGACCAATGTAGAGCTGCGATCAAGAACATGCAACTTCTCAACCAGAACCGAAGCGCATATTCTGCCAGAAATAACAACACATCAGCCATATCAGTCTTTGGATTTCACAAACTGGTCCATTCCACGGAATCTTGAGTTAGCAGATCCGGGATTTAATTGTCCAGGGAAAATCGACCTGCTTATAGAAGCAGACACCTTTTTCCAGCAACTCCTAGCTGGACAGATTAAACTAGAAGATACCCTTCCCAACCTGCAAAACACTAAATTAGGTTGGATAGTCAGTGGAAAAACGTCGAACACATCCGCTACCTATGTCTTTTGTGGCATTTTCTCCGATGAAGCAGAAGCCAAACTAAATGAACAAGTTGAACGATTGTAGGCATCAGAAATCATGTGTTAATCACACTTCAATCAATCCGTGAGAAGGGATGAAACAGGTCGTTTTGTGGTAAGCCTGCCTTTTGCAAATGAAGCAACGACTCCAGGAGAGTCGAAAGACATCGCGCTTAATAGATTTTATTCGCTAGAACGAAAGCTGCCTAGAAACCCAGATATAAGGGCACAGTATATTGACTTCCTTAACGAATATAAGAATCTTGGGCATATGGAAGAGATCAGTTTAAAGGAAATCTTAGGACCATACTTCTTCCTTCCACATTACTGAGTGAATAAGCCAGATAGTACCACCACGAAGCTTCGTGTAGTTTTCGATGCATGGATGAAAACGTCATCGAACGTTTCATTGAACGACGTCTTATATACTGGGCCCAATATTCAAAATGAACTCTTCTCCATATTACTACGTTTTCCTCTACCATGGTATGTGTTCAATTATCTACGGTCACCTACGGTGTAAGAACGGCTCCGTACAGGGCGAAGAAATGTCTCCAATGACTGGCGGGCCAAATGGCAGAACAACGCCCTCTGGGAGCCTCGACACTCATGCAAGATTTCTACGTCGACGATGTTATGACTGGTTGCAATAGTCTCAGTGAAGCCATGGAAACACAAGAACAACTAACTCAAATTCTCCAATCTGGTGGATTTAAATTACGTAAGTGGTGCGCCAATCACACTGCATTATTGGAAAATATAGCATCAGAAGACAAGGCACCGCAGCTAGAACTACATGATGATAATGATTGCCACGTAAAAACTTTATGAATAACATGGCTACCTCGTTCTGATGAATTTGCTATCAAAACTCAATGGTCAGATGAACAAACTATTACCAAGGGAAGTATTTTATCAGACCTAGCTCATCTATTTGACCCTCTTGGTTTCATGAGTCCGGTTATTGTAAAGACGAAGATTTTCTTACGAGAATTGTGGGCACTTAACTTTGGCTGGCACGATAAACTACCAAACGAACATACCTCTTTCTGATCAGCTTTCTTCAGAGTCTTAGTATCTGAAATGATATAAAATACAGAGACATGTTAGTTCAGAAAATGTGCCGTGCTTTATGCAATTGCATGCTTTCTCAGATGCATCTGAACAAGCATTAGGGGCCGCAATATATATACGATCTATTCTCCAGAATGGACTTATCATAGTGAGATTGCTGTGTGCCAAATCTACAGCAGCACCAAAGAAAAATGCAACAATACCCAGATTAGAGTTGTGCGCTGCAAAGTTAACAGCCAACTTAATGCATCGAGTAAAAGGGGATTTGAAATGGAATCACCCCTTTTATTATTGGTCTGATTCAGAAATACTGCTAGGATGGCTAAATTCATCATCATCTTCACATTACACATTTGTAGCGAACCGCATAGCTGCAGTACAAGAAGTAAGCACAGCCGATCAGTGGTTCCATGTACCATCAAAACACAACCCTGCGCATCAAGGTTCACGGGGAACTACGCCAGAGCGCCTAAAGAACAATTCTCTATGGTGGTATGGGCCACTCTTCCTACATGGGCATCAATCCACGTGGCCACTAAAACCATCAAATTTGACGACAGACTTGGAAAAGAGACAGGCAAAGCTGGTGCCATCAACAATCACAAGGAGGTCTTCTATATTAGAAGGTATTGAGCACCGAAATTCGTTCAAATATTTACAAAGAACGTTGTCATACATCCTGAAATTTATTAAAAACATCGGTCAATTGCCGAAGGAACGTAAAAACGATCAGCTCAGCGTACAGGAATTAGATGGTGTATTAATGGTGATCTTAAAGGGAGTTCAAGACCAAGGTTTTGAAGAAGACATAGCACATCTTCAAAGAAGTAAGCCCGTTAATGCAAACGGCAACTTAGATGAAACGGGAATTATAAGAGTTGGAGGAAGGCTTCAAGAATCCGAATTGCCTTACAACGCTAAACATCCGATTCATCTACCATATGGTCACCACGTAACCAAATTATGAATGACTCATATTCATGAAACAAACTCACACGTAGGCGCCCAAGCACTACTGGCAATAATAAGACAAACATTTTGGTCCATCAAAGGAAAAACTATTGCCAGGTCAATAATTCTAAATTGCGTCCGTTGCTGCAAATTTAAACCGAAACTCTTTGGGCAGTTTATGGGAAATTTTCCCGCTCACAGAGTTCAACCATCAAAACCATTTATCAACGTGGGAATTGACTTCTGTGGACCGTTCTCCATTCATTTCAAGCTGAGAGGTAAGAGACCTCAAAAACATTACGTGGCCATATTTTGTTGCTTTTCCAACAAAGAAGTCCATATAGAAGTGGTAAGCGATCTTAGTACCGATGCATTTGTTGGAGCCTGTTACGCTGCCCTTCGTGCGCGTGAAAATTGTAACTCAGTGGAGGTGGTCGTGGGTGTTAAGCGTGGAAATTCGACGTGGAAATCAGTTGGGCGTCACGTGATTTTGACCTTGAGGTATCACGAAATTCAATACAAGAAAACTTCAGGACTACTATGTAGCACTATGTTTCACTAATCAATTCAATTAGCACTAACTACAGTGTATTTTTAATATCATGTACTAATTGTGACATGTTACGAATTGTTTCCGTACGTTCTTTTTTTCCTTGTCGAACATATTCTACTCCATTCACCCACTCCAAGGCATGTACGACTAAAACTTAGTAGAAAAATTCCTCCTGAATTCAATAATAATTTCAAAATTTATTACATAAAAAAAAATTGATACACAAGAGAAATATAATTCAGTACTGCATTTGAGCATATATGTAAATGTGACAATTAGTTAACGGTTCTGCATTTTTTATACTAACGGGCTTCCTGAAACCCACAAAAGAATTATTTGCTTAGGTTCCTTTAAGCGAGCCCCATTCACGAGAGTCTCATCAAAATCTGACCACACTTTACTCAAATTAACCTCAAATTCGCTTGTGCTGCATTCTAGCAAGCTCCATACAAAAAAAGAAAACCTCCGGAATTTACTACCAATTTGATTGAGACCAGCAAGGTTTAATCGAGCCGCGCCTAAGCACCTATTAATTTAAAAACTACTGCACTGAACCGATACGTATATAAAACAAAATTATGCTTCCCGCAAGGAACAATATAAAGATTTTTTTTTCTTTTTTATAAATCTACAATATGAATGTACTTAACTTAATATCCTTAGTTCTTGAGCAACCTGGTTAGCAGACAATAGAATTATAAACTTTTCCAAGAAGGCTGTGCCAGTTCAGATTCCCTTTCCTCCTGTGTAGCTTAACAATTCCCTTCCTTGGATTTTATTTTAGCAATTCTTCACTAACTATTATCTGACGTCTTTACTCTCCTACCGACGAAACTGAATTGTCCCTTGGTACTATCGGAAGCGAAACAGCTGGCTACGTTTTGACCCATGGGACGGATATTCATGTCGTTCCCCAATAAGACCGTTTGATCTGTTCACATTGGCGCACTAATTTTAAGTAAGCCATCCATATAACTTCGACTTAGCTTCGAATTTTTTTTTGTGTGCTTTTAAATGAATGTGACAGTATACGTGTAAGCCTTGGCTCCTCTGACCAGAATACGAGCACACCCAGATAGTTTCACATTGCTTAGTTAATATTTTTTTTTTTTTTAAGGAAATCTTAGGCGGCGTTTCTTTTCTCTATCTGCGAATTATTCTGATACGGCTGACCATGTTACTACTTGGGAACTAACCAATGAATTACAATGTTGTGTGTAATTATGTAGGCTACCTAAACTACTCTATTCTACGCGTGGCATTCTAGGTATATAATTATGATGGTTCCACCTGCTGCTTAGGATGTATGAGTGTGCGAGTATTTTCCGTTTACTTTTGTGTGTTGATTTCCCTCTTGGCTTTTGTCGTTGTTATTGTTTTTAGACGATTACTTGCAACTGCTGTCGTAGTGGAAGAGGTGGTTAAATTATGTGCTTCCGGTTTCGTCGCTATACTATCATCGTCGGTACTATCGTCTGATGTTACTCACTGGGATGCCTGAAATTGAAAGATCTTAGCGGAGTCAGTAGCTCGATTTACCAATTGGACGTTTGGGCACATAACAAGTCCCCCCTTTCTTTCAAAAGATTTCGAAAAGAAAGAAATCTTACACACTAACACACCAAGTAATGGACGCTCACATAAATGGCAACTAGTACCCAATATCCACGAACATTCATCATAGTTCGAAAACTTGTTGATTGTGAGTGATGTCTAGCGAGTAGGACGTATTTTATTTTGCTCCTAAATTTTTTTAAATTTTTCGGTGTTCTTACCATTTTTTTATACCGCAGTTATCATAAGCCTGCTTCATATTTTGCATTTATCGGTTATTGATCTTAAGTCTTGTGGAATTTTGTTTTTGATTGCAATATTTTAAAATTTCTTTGTTAAATCTTCATAATGGCTACTAATATCAGCAGCGGTACGGGTAAGCAATCTAAACAACATGTTAGAGCGAGAGATGGATCCAACTCGGACGGTGTATCCCCTGCAATTACACGCAGCACAACCAACACTAACAAGTGTATTGATAAGGCGGTTCTGTCGGCAAATGCAGCTGCTGGTTGCCTAACGTTGGCTGAATCCCAGCTTCTTGTGAATTTTGAGTGCTTACTGGCCCAGCTTGAAGCGAAAATTTCTAAAAAAATTGATGATGCAATAATGAATTTTAATGTACGTCTAACAGCCTGTGAAACTATGGTGCATGACGTACAAGCGGCATGCAATGAAATTACCACTGATCTTAATGCTAAACTTGCGAATCTACAGTCAGGGCATGGTTCTATCATTGATGAGATTAAGGATCTTCGTCGCTCTTCACGGGCATCTGACATAATTATCCGTGGAATCCCCGTCTTGGACAAGGAAATCCCTCTTAATATCGTAAAAAATATTGCCGATATTGTAAAACACCAGTGCTCACCTTTTGTTGACGCTTTTCGTCTTAATGCCAAGTAGCGGGATGCTCCTATTGTAATAAAATTTTCATGTCCAGCAGAACGTAAGTCATTCTTCGCTTCCTTAAAACGTCATGGCAGGCTTAAGCTGAATCAGTTAAAAGGATTTTCATCGGAAGCCGTCATTTTTATTTCGGGATGCACAGGCGCTTCGTGCATCTGGTAAACTTCATACTGTGGTCACTTTGAATGGATTTGTTTGTGTTAGATGGGGTAAGGATGACAAGCTATCTAGGAAACAGGCATTTCTGTGCACTAACTTAATATTGGAAGTTTATTCTATGAAGTGTTTACATTTGCCTTGCTTTACATTATATTAAATATTAGTTTTAGTTTTCTTGTTTTCTAATTTTCCTAGCTTTTTGTTCTGTGTTTTACTATCATTTTTTTGTTTTTGTTTTGTTATCTTTTATTAAGATTAAGATGATAATTTTGAACTTTGAATCTTGCAGTTTTTTACCTTCTCTTGTAAAGTCTTGCACAGTCTCTCAATTTCTTGTATTAGGCTATAGTTTCTTGTGTATGTTTTTGATCGTTGGCAGAAGTATGCTGATCAATGAGTTCGGGTAATACTTTTTGTGAATTGTACAGAGTGAGATCACTAATTAATATTTGTTGTAAGCGCCTTCCGGGAATGCATATAGCCTCGATTAATGCTAGAAGTCTTTGTAATACGATGGATGAGATCCGGAAAATCTTTGGAGGATCCGATTTGGATGCTATTATTGTTAGTGAGACTTGGCTGCAGCAGCATATTCCTTCTTCGTTTGTTTCCATACCTGGTTTCAATATTCTACGTAATGACCGCAAGGGCCAGAGGGGTGGTGGTGTTGCCATTTATTTGAAAGATTCTTTTAAATCTAAAATTATCGAATTTTCCTCGAGTGGTGCTATCGAGTTTTTATGTGTGGAGGTTGAGGTGGAGAGGTGTGTATTATGTGCTGGATATCGCCCTCCTGGTAATTTTGTTGATGAATGTCTAGAAGAACTTTCTTTTTCCATTTCACGTATTGCGCATCGCTATAGAAATGTTATTATTGGAGGTGACTTCAATGTAAATTTACTTCACAGTAATCCACCCACTGAAAGTTTTCGATCTGTAATTCAAGGTCTTCACCTCAATGTGGTGAACTCACTTCCCACGTACTTTTGTTGTGCTAATCCTTCACTACTGGATCTCTTTATGACAACGGATAAAGATGAAGTATTATTCCATAATCAGATTAGCCCTCCGAGCATAATTGATCATGATATACTATTCATGACTTATAATGCTTCGATTGATAACTCTAATCAGCTGAAGCAATTTTACTATCGAGATTTCAAACATATCGACGTGTTTAGCTTGGCTAATGAATGCCTGTTCCTTACATGGACTGATATCTATGTTTGTCCCTCTGTTCAAGGTAAGGTTGACATATTGAAATAGCTACTCTCCTATTTGTATAACAAATATGTTCCCCTTAAAGTTAAGCGTGTTAGTACTAGTAGCTCTCCCTGGTTTAGTCACACAATCCGTGCTCTAATAGTAGAAAGAGAATTCTTATATCGTCAATGGAGGCGACTTAGAACGGAATATGCTCGATCTCTATTCAGATGCGCTCGGAACAAGGTAACTTCTGAGATTCGGATAGCAAAGCGTCTATATTATAGCTACAAATTTGACCCTAACCTGCCCCCAGAGTTTTATGGAGTAATCTGAGGAATGCTGGTATTTGCTCTAAATTGAGTCCTGAAAAATGATTTGAGCCAGAGGCCTTTAATAAGCACTTTACAAAATGTTCTGGTACCGCTGTTACTCTCTCACAGCCCGCGTGTATTGAGACCTATCCCTTGCACGAGCAAGACATGAATTGTTTGTCTTTCCGGGGCGTCGGGCATTATGAGCTTTACAAAGCTATCTCTTGTGCAAAGTCATGTGCTGTCGGTTTTGATGAACTCAATCCCCGCTTTGTAAAGCTTTTGTTTCCGTACATATCCACATATATATTGCATATTATGAATACTTGTTTGTCTTCCTCCTGTTTCCCTGTCACTTGGATAGTTGCCAGGGTCATACCTGTACCTAAGAAAACTTCCCCTGTCAGCTTGTGTGACTTCAGACCTATTAGCATTCTTAGCTTCCTAGCGAAGGTCTTGGAAAAACTTATTTGTTACCAAATTCAGGAGTTCTTAGATCAAAATAATCTGCTCACGAGATATCAATCTGGTTTCCGTGCAATGCACAGTTGTGAGACTGCCTTGCTAACGGTATCTAATGATCTCCGTTTGGCTCTTGATGCCGGCGAAATTCGCGTACTTATTTTATTGGATTTTTTCAAGCTTTTGATAGCGTTGTGTACTCTATACTACTCCGTAAATTGTATGTTA
This sequence comes from Dioctria linearis, assembly GCA_963930735.1. Classification (NCBI taxonomy): domain Eukaryota; kingdom Metazoa; phylum Arthropoda; class Insecta; order Diptera; family Asilidae; genus Dioctria; species Dioctria linearis. The sequence continues at coordinate 29,013 of CAWVNZ010002949.1, forward strand.
ACTATTGCTTTTCTTCTTCTGCGGTCAAGTTAATAAATAGTTTCCTCACAAACCGTTTTCAACAAGTAAATGTTAATGGTATTCTCTCCTCCTTCTTGCCTTTGTCTCAGGGTGTCCCGCAAGGATCTGTATTAGGACCTCTCCTTTTTAGTCTATACATTAATGATATCGGTGATATCGTACATAATGCACAGTTACATCTATATGCCGATGATGTTCAATTGTACTTGAGCAAACCTCTTGGGTTGATTGAGGATTGTATTTGCAGAATCAATGATGATCTTGCTGCAATTCATAGATGGTCAATTGACAATAAGCTTTCTCTTAATCCTAATAAATCACAGTGTTTGGTGTTGTGCAGCTCACCTCCTGATTTCGATGATATACCCTCAGTTATTGTCAATAATGTCTTGTTACCTTTTGTTGACTCGGTGGCTAATCTGGGAGTGAAGTTCAACAGTCGCCTGAAATGTTGTGATCATGTTAAGAGTATGTTGGGTAAAATTTATGGTGGCTTGCGAAGACTTTGGCTATTTGCTAATATCTTACCAACACATTCACCTTTGAGATTGGTTAAGACGCTTTTGTTGCCTCATTTTACTTACGGCAGTCTAATTTTCCCAAAGCTTGACTCCCTGTGCAAACGTAAGATGGAAGTTTGTTTTAATGATTGCTTATGATTCATTTTTAACCTGCGCAGATCTGCCCACATTACTCCTGTCAGTTACTCGTTACTGGGATGCTCAATTCAGACTTATTTAAAACGCAATTTAATACAGACTAGGAAGCCCATGTATCTTTATGAAAAAATAGAATTTCTACATTCTAGGAGAGGAATGAGCTTACATATACCGCGTTTTAGTACATTGACTTATGAGGGATCTTACTTTGTCCAAATTGTTCGTCTATGGAATTCCCTTCCTCACAAAACTCAGTGCGCGGCTTCTGTCAGCGAATTCAGGAAATATTTGGATGATTGCATACTTTGAGTGCTATGGGATGTTGGGTATGACTGTGCAAGATTTTCTTATTTACATACTTCTTATTTCTTTTATAATTTTTGTTATTAATCATGTTTTTATTTAGTTTTAATTTTCTTTTGCTTCCTATATATATGTTGATTGTCTTCATTTTTCTTAGACATAGTAGGTACTTTCTAAAAATTTGTTTTTTTTTTTTTTTACATTTTTCTCTAGTTTCTTCTTTTGTTTTTGATTTCCGAGTTACTTGACTAGTTTGTATAAAGTACTATTTAAGATTTACGTCTTGTGTACTTAAATTGTTTAGTAAATGAATTTGAATTTGAATTCTTATCGATCTAAGATTAGTTTTTTTTCTGTTTTTTTTTTTTTTTTGAAAACTTACTTACTATTGATATGTGTATAATATTTAAATGAAAAAAATTGAAATCTTTATTTTCATTGTATCTTATTTTTAAATAAATAGCAATTAATGATATCTTAAACAAAATCTCCTTAAAATAAAACCGTGGAGATTCAAAAAGCATTAAAAGTATGAAACAAGAACACAATGAAAATTCAAAATAACAGACGGTTGAGGAGCTTACACACCACAAGTAAAGCAAATC
>CAWVNZ010002950.1:0-133419 GCA_963930735.1 Dioctria linearis
TAAAATTTGCGACAGTTTGAAAATTATTTTTTTGAATAATTTTACTATAGAAAAGGCAATCCCTGGAGCAATTAAAACTTGCGATAGTAAAAAATTTATTTTTTGAATAATTTACTGTAGAAAAGGCAATCCCTTGGCGCAATTAAAATTTGCGACAATATAAAATTATTTTTTGAATAATTTACTATAGAAAATGCAATCCCTGGCGCAATTAAAATTTGCGACAGTAAAAAATTTATTTTTTTGAATAATTTACTATAGAAAAAGGCAATCCCTGGCGGAATTAAAATTTGCGACAGTTGAAAATTGATTTTTCGAATAATTTACTATTAAAAAAACAATCCCCTGGCGTAATTAAAATTTGTGACAATAAAAAAATTATTTTTTGAATAATTTACTATAGAAAAGGCAATCCCTGGCGTAATTAAAATTTGCGACAGTTGAAAATTATTTTTTTGAATAATTTACTATAGAAAAAGCAATCCCTGGCGTAATTAAAATTTGCGACAGTTGAAAATTCTTTTTTGAATAATTTACTATAGGAAAGGCAATCCCTGGCGTATTTAAAATTTGCGACAGTAAGAAATTAATTTGTGAGAAATTTACTACATAAAAGGCAATCCCTGGCGTAATTAAAATTTGCGATAGTATATAAAATTATTTTTTTGAATAATTTACTATAGAAAAGGCAATCCCTGGCGTAATTAAAATTTGCGACAGTAGAAAATTATTTTTTTGAATAATTTACTATAGAAAAGGCAATCCCTGGTGTAATTAAAATTTGCGACAGTAGAAAATTATTTTTTTAATAATTTACTATAGAAAGGCAATCCCTGGCGTAATTAAAATTTGCGACAGTTGAAAATTATTTTTTGAATAAATTTACTATATAAAAAGGGCAATACCTGGCGTATTTAAAATTTGCGACAGTTGAAAATTATTTTTTTGAATAATTTTACTATAGAAAAAGGCAATCCCTGGCGTAATTAAAATTTGCGACAGTAGAAAATTATTTTTTGCAAAATTTACTATAGAAAAGGCAATCCCTGGCGCACTTAAAATTTGCGACAGTATAAAATTATTGTTTGAATAATTTACTATATAAAAAGGCAATCCCCTGGCGCAATTAAAATTTGCGACAGTTGAAAATTATTTTTTGAATAATTTACTTATAGAAAAGGCAATCCCTGGCGCAATTAAAATTTGCGACAGTAAAAAATTATTTTTTGAATAATTTACTATAGAAAAGGCAATCCCTGGCGTAATTAAAATTTGCGACAGTTAGAAAAATTATTTTTTGAATAATTTACTATAGAAAAGTGCAATCCCTGAAGTAATTAAAATTTTGCGACAGTTGAAAATTATTTTTTTGAATAATTTTACTATATATAAAAGGCAATTATCTGGCGTATTTAAAATTTGCGACAGTTGAAAAATTATTTTTTGAATAACTTACTATAGAAAAAGGCAATCCCTGGCGTAATTAAAATTTGCGACAGTAGAAAATTATTTTTTGCAAAAATTTACTATAGAAAAAGGCAATCCCTGGCGCACTTAAAATTTGCGACAGCATAAAATTATTTTTTGAATAATTTTACTATATAAAAGGCAATCCCTGGCGCAATTAAAATTTGCGACAGTTGAAAATTATTTTTTTGAATAATTTAACTATAGAAAAGGCAATACCTGACGCAATTAAATTTTGCGACAGTAAAAAATTATTTTTTGAATAATTTACTATATAAAAGGCAATCCCTGGCGCAATTAAAATTTGCGACAGTTGAAAATTATTTTTTGAATTATTTACCATAGAAAGGCAATCCCTGGCGTAATTAAAATCTGCGCCAGTAAAAAATTATTTTTTGAATAAATTTACTATAGAAAAGGCAATCCCCTCGCGTAATTAAAATTTTGCGACAGTTTGAAAATTATTTTTTGAATAATTTACTATAGAAAAGGCAATCCCTGGCGTATTTAAAATTTGCGACGGTATAATAAATTATTTTTTGAATAATTTACTATAGAAAAGGCAATCCCCTGGCGCAATTAAAACTTGCGATAGTAAACAATTATTTTTTGAATAATTTACTGTAGAAAAGGCATTCCACTGGCGCAATTAAAATTTGCGACAGTATAAAATTATTTTTTGAATAATTTACTATAGAAAAGGCAATCCCTGGCGCAATTAAAATTTGCGACAGTAAAAAAATTATTTTTTGAATAATTTACTATAGAAAAGGCAATCCCTGGCGTAATTAAAATTTGCGACAGTTGAAAAATTATTTTGTGAGAAATTTACTATAGAAAAGGCAATCCCTGGCGTAATTAAAATTTGCGACATTTGAAAATTATTTTTTGAATAATTTACTATAGAAAAAGGCAATCCCTGGCGCACTTAAAGTTTGCGACAGTAGAAAATTATTTTTTGAAAAATTTACTATAGAAAAAGGCAATCCCTGGCGCAATTAAAATTTGCGACAGTAGAAAATTATTTTTTGAATAATTTACTATAGAAAAGGCAATCCCTGGCGCAATTAAAACTTGCGATAATAAACAATTATTTTTTGAATAATTTTACTGTAGAAAGGGCAATCCCTTGCGCAATTAAAATTTGCGACAGTATAAAAATTATTTTTTGAATAATTTACTATAGAAAAGGCAATCCCTGGCGCAATTAAAATTTGCGACAGTAAAAAATTATTTTTTGAATAATTTACTATAGAAAAAGGCAAATCCCTGGCGTAATTAAAATTTGCGACAGTTGAAAATTATTTTGTGAGAAATTTTACTATAGGAAAGGCAATCCCTGGCGTATTTAAAATTTGCGACAGTATATAAAATTATTTTTTGAAAAATTTACTATAAGAAAAGGCAATCCCTGGCGTAATTAAAATTGCGACAGTTGAAAATTATTTTTTGAATAATTTTACTATAGAAAAGGCAATCCCTGGCGCAATTAAAACTTGCGATAGTAAAAAATTATTTTTTGAATAATTTACTGTAGAAAAGGCAATCCCTGGCGCAATTAAAATAATTTTTGAATAATTTACTATAGAGAAGGCAATCCCTGGCGCAATTAAAATTTGCGACAGTAAAAAATTATTTTTTTGAATAATTTACTATAGATAAGGCAATCCCTGGCGTAACTAAAATTTGCGACAATTGAAAATTATTTTGTGAGAAATTTACTATAGAAAAGGCAATCCCTGGCGTAATTAAAATTTGCGACAGTTGAAAATTATTTTTTGAATAATTTACTATAGAAAAGGCAATCCCTGGCGTATTTAAAATTTGCGACAGTAGGAAATTAATTTGTGAGAAATTTACTATATAAAAGGCAATCCCTGGCGTAATTAAAATTTGCGATAGTATTATAATATTATTTTTTTGAATAATTTACTATAGAAAAGGCAATCCCTGGCGCAATTAAAATTTGTGGCAGTTGAAAATTATTTTTTGAATAATTTTACTATAGAAAAGGCAATCCCTGGCGCAATTAAAATTTGCGACAGTAAAAAAATTATTTTTTGAAAAATTTACTATAGAAAAGGCAAATCCCTGGCGCAATTAAAATTTGCGACAGTAGAAAATTATTTTTTGAATAATTTTACTATAGAAAAGGCAATCCCTGGCGCAATTAAAATTTGCGACAGTTGAAAATTATTTTTTGAATAATTTACTATAGAAAAGGCAATCCCTGGCGCAATTAAAATTTTGTGGCAGTTGAAAATTATATTTTGAATAATTTACTATAGAAAAGGCAAATCCCTGGCGCAATTAAAATTTGCGACAGTATAAAATTATTTTTTGAATAATTTACTATAGAAAAGGCAATACCTGGCGTATTTAAAATTTGCGGCAGTATAAAATTATTTTTTGAAAAATTTACTATAGAAAAGGCAATCCCTGGCGTAATTAAAATTTGCGACAGTTGAAAATTATTTTTTGAATAATTTACTATAGAAAAGGCAATCCCTGGCGCAATTAAAACTTGCGATAGTAAAAAATAATTTTTTGAATAATTTACTGTAGAAAAGGCAATCCCTGGCGCAATTCAAATTTGCGACAGTATAAAATTATTTTTTTGAATAATTTACTATATAAAAGGCAATCCCTGGCGCAATTAAAATTTGTGGCAGTTGAAAATTATTTTTTGAATAATTTACTATAGAAAAGGCAATCCCTGGCGCAATTAAAATTTGCGACAGTAAAAAATTATTTTTTGAATAATTTACTATATAAAAGGCAATCCCTGGCGCAATTAAAATTTGCGACAGTTGAAAATTATTTTTTGAATAATTTACTATAGAAAAGGCAATCCCTGGCGTAATTAAAATTTGCGACAGTAAAAAATTATTTTTTGAATAATTTACTATAGAAAAGGCAATCCCTGGCGCAATTAAAATTTGCGACAGTAAAAAATTATTTTTTGAAAAGTTTACTATAGAAAAGGCAATCCCTGGCGTATTTAAAATTTGCGACAGTATAAAATTATTTTTGAAAAATTTACTATAGAAAAGGCAATCCCTGGCGTAATTAAAATTTGCGACAGTTGAAAATTATTTTTTGAATAATTTACTATAGAAAAGGCAATCCCTGGAGCAATTAAAACTTGCGATAGTAAAAAATTATTTTTTGAATAATTTACTGTAGAAAAGGCAATCCCTGGCGCGATTAAAATTTGCGACAATATAAAATTATTTTTTGAATAATTTACTATAGAAAATGCAATCCCTGGCGCAATTAAAATTTGCGACAGTAAAAAATTATTTTTTGAATAATTTACTATAGAAAAGGCAATCCCTGGCGGAATTAAAATTTGCGACAGTTGAAAATTATTTTTCGAATAATTTACTATTAAAAAAACAATCCCTGGCGTAATTAAAATTTGTGACAATAAAAAATTATTTTTTGAATAATTTACTATAGAAAAGGCAATCCCTGGCGTAATTAAAATTTGCGACAGTTGAAAATTATTTTTTGAATAATTTACTATAGAAAAAGCAATCCCTGGCGTAATTAAAATTTGCGACAGTTGAAAATTATTTTTTGAATAATTTACTATAGAAAAGGCAATCCCTGGCGCAATTAAAATTTGCGACAGTAAAAAATTATTTTTTGAATAATTTACTATAGAAAAGGCAATCCCTGGCGTAATTAAAATTTGCGACAGTAGAAAATTATTTTTTGAATAATTTACTATAGAAAAGGCAATCCCTGAAGTAATTAAAATTTGCGACAGTTGAAAATTATTTTTTGAATAATTTACTATATAAAAGGCAATACCTGGCGTATTTAAAATTTGCGACAGTTGAAAATTATTTTTTGAATAACTTACTATAGAAAAGGCAATCCCTGGCGTAATTAAAATTTGCGACAGTAGAAAATTATTTTTTGCAAAATTTACTATAGAAAAGGCAATCCCTGGCGCACTTAAAATTTGCGACAGCATAAAATTATTTTTTGAATAATTTACTATATAAAAGGCAATCCCTGGCGCAATTAAAATTTGCGACAGTTGAAAATTATTTTTTGAATAATTTACTATAGAAAAGGCAATCCCTGACGCAATTAAATTTTGCGACAGTAAAAAATTATTTTTTGAATAATTTACTATATAAAAGGCAATCCCTGGCGCAATTAAAATTTGCGACAGTTGAAAATTATTTTTTGAATTATTTACCATAGAAAGGCAATCCCTGGCGTAATTAAAATCTGCGCCAGTAAAAAATTATTTTTTGAATAATTTACTATAGAAAAGGCAATCCCTCGCGTAATTAAAATTTGCGACAGTTGAAAATTATTTTTTGAATAATTTACTATAGAAAAGGCAATCCCTGGCGTATTTAAAATTTGCGACGGTATAAAATTATTTTTTGAATAATTTACTATAGAAAAGGCAATCCCTGGCGCAATTAAAACTTGCGATAGTAAACAATTATTTTTTGAATAATTTACTGTAGAAAAGGCATTCCCTGGCGCAATTAAAATTTGCGACAGTATAAAATTATTTTTTGAATAATTTACTATAGAAAAGGCAATCCCTGGCGCAATTAAAATTTGCGACAGTAAAAAATTATTTTTTGAATAATTTACTATAGAAAAGGCAATCCCTGGCGTAATTAAAATTTGCGACAGTTGAAAATTATTTTGTGAGAAATTTACTATAGAAAAGGCAATCCCTGGCGTAATTAAAATTTGCGACAGTTGAAAATTATTTTTTGAATAATTTACTATAGAAAAGGCAATCCCTGGCGCACTTAAAGTTTGCGACAGTAGAAAATTATTTTTTGAAAAATTTACTATAGAAAAGGCAATCCCTGGCGCAATTAAAATTTGCGACAGTATAAAATTATTTTTTGAATAATTTACTATAGAAAAGGCAATCCCTGGCGCAATTAAAATTTGCGACAGTTGAAAATTATTTTGTGAGAAATTTACTATAGGAAAGGCAATCCCTGGCGTATTTAAAATTTGCGACAGTATAAAATTATTTTTTGAAAAATTTACTATAGAAAAGGCAATCCCTGGCGTAATTAAAATTGCGACAGTTGAAAATTATTTTTTGAATAATTTACTATAGAAAAGGCAATCCCTGGCGCAATTAAAACTTGCGATAGTAAAAAATTATTTTTTGAATAATTTACTGTAGAAAAGGCAATCCCTGGCGCAATTAAAATAATTTTTTGAATAATTTACTATAGAGAAGGCAATCCCTGGCGCAATTAAAATTTGCGACAGTAAAAAATTATTTTTTGAATAATTTACTATAAAAAAGGCAATCCCTGGCGCACTTAAAATTTGCGACAGTATAAAATTATTTTTTGAATAATTTACTATATAAAAGGCAATCCCTGGCGCAATTAAAATTTGCGAGAGTTGAAAATTATTTTTTGAATAATTTACTATAGAAAAGGCAATCCCTGGCGCAATTAAAATTTGCGACAGTAAAAAATTATTTTTTGAATAATTTACTATAAAAAAGGCAATCCCTGGCGAAATTAAAATTTGCGACAGTTGAAAATTATTTTTTGAATAATTTACTATAGAAAAGGCAATCCCTGGCGTAATTAAAATTTGCGACAGTTGAAAATTATTTTTTGAATAATTTACTATGTAAAAGGCAATCCCTGGCGTATTTAAAATTTGCGACAGTTGAAAATTATTTTTTGAATAATTTACTATAGAAAAGGCAATCCCTGGCGTAATTAAAATTTGCGACAGTAGAAAATTATTTTTTGCAAAATTTACTATAGAAAAGGCAATCCCTGGCGCACTTAAAATTTGCGACAGTATAAAATTATTTTTTGAATAATTTACTATATAAAAGGCAATCCCTGGCGCAATTAAAATTTGCGAGAGTTGAAAATTATTTTTTGAATAATTTACTATAGAAAAGGCAATCCCTGGCGCAATTAAAATTTGCGACAGTAAAAAATTCTTTTTTGAATAATTTACTATAGAAAAGGCAATCCCTGGCGTATTTAAAATTTGCGACAGTAAGAAATTAATTTGTGAGAAATTTACTACATAAAAGGCAATCCCTGGCGTAATTAAAATTTGCGATAGTATAAAATTATTTTTTGAATAATTTACTATAGAAAAGGCAATCCCTGGCGTAATTAAAATTTGCGACAGTAGAAAATTATTTTTTGAATAATTTACTATAGAAAAGGCAATCCCTGGCGTAATTAAAATTTGCGACAGTAGAAAATTATTTTTTGAATAATTTACTATACAAAGGCAATCCCTGGCGTAATTAAAATTTGCGACAGTTGAAAATTATTTTTTGAATAATTTACTATATAAAAGGCAATACCTGGCGTATTAAAAATTTGCGACAGTTGAAAATTATTTTTTGAATAATTTACTATAGAAAAGGCAATCCCTGGCGTAATTAAAATTTGCGACAGTAGAAAATTATTTTTTGCAAAATTTACTATAGAAAAGGCAATCCCTGGCGCACTTAAAATTTGCGACAGTATAAAATTATTGTTTGAATAATTTACTATATAAAAGGCAATCCCTGGCGCAATTAAAATTTGCGACAGTTGAAAATTATTTTTTGAATAATTTACTATAGAAAAGGCAATCCCTGGCGCAATTAAAATTTGCGACAGTAAAAAATTATTTTTTGAATAATTTACTATAGAAAAGGCAATCCCTGGCGTAATTAAAATTTGCGACAGTAGAAAATTATTTTTTGAATAATTTACTATAGAAAAGGCAATCCCTGGCGCAATTAAAATTTGCGACAGTTGAAAATTATTTTTTGAATAATTTACTATAGAAAAGGCAATCCCTGACGTAATTAAAATTTGCGACAGTAAAAAATTATTTTTTGAATAATTTACTATAGAAAAGGCAATCCCTGGCGCAATTAAAATTTGCGACAGTATAAAATTATTTTTTGAATAATTTACTATAGAAAAGGCAATACCTGGCGTATTTAAAATTTGCGGCAGTATAAAATTATTTTTTGAAAAATTTACTATAGAAAAGGCAATCCCTGGCGTAATTAAAATTTGCGACAGTTGAAAATTATTTTTTGAATAATTTACTATAGAAAAGGCAATCCCTGGCGCAATTAAAACTTGCGATAGTAAAAAATAATTTTTTGAATAATTTACTGTAGAAAAGGCAATCCCTGGCGCAATTCAAATTTGCGACAGTATAAAATTATTTTTTGAATAATTTACTATATAAAAGGCAATCCCTGGCGCAATTAAAATTTGTGGCAGTTGAAAATTATTTTTTGAATAATTTACTATAGAAAATGCAATCCCTGGCGCAATTAAAATTTGCGACAGTAAAAAATTATTTTTTGAATAATTTACTATATAAAAGGCAATCCCTGGCGCAATTAAAATTTGCGACAGTTGAAAATTATTTTTTGAATAATTTACTATAGAAAAGGCAATCCCTGGCGTAATTAAAATTTGCGACAGTAAAAAATTATTTTTTGAATAATTTACTATAGAAAAGGCAATCCCTGGCGCAATTAAAATTTGCGACAGTAAAAAATTATTTTTTGAAAAGTTTACTATAGAAAAGGCAATCCCTGGCGTATTTAAAATTTGCGACAGTATAAAATTATTTTTGAAAAATTTACTATAGAAAAGGCAATCCCTGGCGTAATTAAAATTTGCGACAGTTGAAAATTATTTTTTGAATAATTTACTATAGAAAAGGCAATCCCTGGAGCAATTAAAACTTGCGATAGTAAAAAATTATTTTTTGAATAATTTACTGTAGAAAAGGCAATCCCTGGCGCAATTAAAATTTGCGACAATATAAAATTATTTTTTGAATAATTTACTATAGAAAATGCAATCCCTGGCGCAATTAAAATTTGCGACAGTAAAAAATTATTTTTTGAATAATTTACTATAGAAAAGGCTATCCCTGGCGGAATTAAAATTTGCGACAGTTGAAAATTATTTTTCGAATAATTTACTATTAAAAAAACAATCCCTGGCGTAATTAAAATTTGTGACAATAAAAAATTATTTTTTGAATAATTTACTATAGAAAAGGCAATCCCTGGCGTAATTAAAATTTGCGACAGTTGAAAATTATTTTTTGAATAATTTACTATAGAAAAAGAAATCCCTGGCGTAATTAAAATTTGCGACAGTTGAAAATTCTTTTTTGAATAATTTACTATAGAAAAGGCAATCCCTGGCGTATTTAAAATTTGCGACAGTAAGAAATTAATTTGTGAGAAATTTACTACATAAAAGGCAATCCCTGGCGTAATTAAAATTTGCGATAGTATAAAATTATTTTTTGAATAATTTACTATAGAAAAGGCAATCCCTGGCGTAATTAAAATTTGCGACAGTAGAAAATTATTTTTTGAATAATTTACTATAGAAAAGGCAATCCCTGGCGTAATTAAAATTTGCGACAGTAGAAAATTATTTTTTGAATAATTTACTATAGAAAGGCAATCCCTGGCATAATTAAAATTTGCGACAGTTGAAAATTATTTTTTGAATAATTTACTATATAAAAGGCAATACCTGGCGTATTTAAAATTTGCGACAGTTGAAAATTATTTTTTGAATAATTTACTATAGAAAAGGCAATCCCTGGCGTAATTAAAATTTGCGACAGTAGAAAATTATTTTTTGCAAAATTTGCTATAGAAAAGGCAATCCCTGGCGCACTTAAAATTTGCGACAGTATAAAATTATTGTTTGAATAATTTACTATATAAAAGGCAATCCCTGGCGCAATTAAAATTTGCGACAGTTGAAAATTATTTTTTGAATAATTTACTATAGAAAAGGCAATCCCTGGCGCAATTAAAATTTGCGACAGTAAAAAATTATTTTTTGAATAATTTACTATAGAAAAGGCAATCCCTGGCGTAATTAAAATTTGCGACAGTAGAAAATTATTTTTTGAATAATTTACTATAGAAAAGGCAATCCCTGGAGTAATTAAAATTTGCGACAGTTGAAAATTATTTTTTGAATAATTTACTATATAAAAGGCAATACCTGGCGTATTTAAAATTTGCGACAGTTGAAAATTATTTTTTGAATAATTTACTATAGAAAAGGCAATCCCTGGCGTAATTAAAATTTGCGACAATAGAAAATTATTTTTTGCAAAATTTACTATAGAAAAGGCAATCCCTGGCGCACTTAAAATTTGCGACAGTATAAAATTATTTTTTGAATAATTTACTATATAAAAGGCAATCCCTGGCGCAATTAAAATCTGCGCCAGTAAAAAATTATTTTTTGAATAATTTACTATAGAAAAGGCAATCCCTCGCGTAATTAAAATTTGCGACAGTTGAAAATTATTTTGTGAGAAATTTACTATAGAAAAGGCAATCCCTGGCGTAATTAAAATTTGCGACAGTTGAAAATTATTTTTTGAATAATTTACTATAGAAAAGGCAATCCCTGGCGCACTTAAAGTTTGCGACAGTAGAAAATTATTTTTTGAAAAATTTACTATAGAAAAGGCAATCCCTGGCGCAATTAAAATTTGCGACAGTAGAAAATTATTTTTTGAATAATTTACTATAGAAAAGGCAATCCCTGGCGCAATTAAAACTTGCGATAATAAACAATTATTTTTTGAATAATTTACTGTAGAAAGGGTAATCCCTTGCGCAATTAAAATTTGCGACAGTATAAAATTATTTTTTGAATAATTTACTATAGAAAAGCAATCCCTGGCGCAATTAAAATTTGCGACAGTAAAAAATTATTTTTTGAATAATTTACTATAGAAAAGGCAATCCCTGGCGTAATTAAAATTTGCGACAGTTGAAAATTATTTTGTGAGAAATTTACTATAGGAAAGGCAATCCCTGGCGTATTTAAAATTTGCGACAGTATAAAATTATTTTTTGAAAAATTTACTATAGAAAAGGCAATCCCTGGCGTAATTAAAATTGCGACAGTTGAAAATTATTTTTTGAATAATTTACTATAGAAAAGGCAATCCCTGGCGCAATTAAAACTTGCGATAGTAAAAAATTATTTTTTGAATAATTTACTGTAGAAAAGGCAATCCCTGGCGCAATTAAAATAATTTTTTGAATAATTTACTATAGAGAAGGCAATCCCTGGCGCAATTAAAATTTGCGACAGTAAAAAATTATTTTTTGAATAATTTACTATAGAAAAGGCAATCCCTGGCGTAACTAAAATTTGCGACAATTGAAAATTATTTTTTGAATAATTTACTATGTAAAAGGCAATCCCTGGCGTATTTAAAATTTGCGACAGTTGTAAATTATTTTTTGAATAATTTACTATAGAAAAGGCAATCCCTGGCGTAATTAAAATTTGCGACAGTAGAAAATTATTTTTTGCAAAATTTACTATAGAAAAGGCAATCCCTGGCGCACTTAAAATTTGCGACAGTATAAAATTATTTTTTGAATAATTTACTATATAAAAGGCAATCCCTGGCGCAATTAAAATTTGCGAGAGTTGAAAATTATTTTTTGAATAATTTACTATAGAAAAGGCAATCCCTGGCGTAATTAAAATTTGCGACAGTAGAAAATTATTTTTTGAATAATTTACTATAGAAAAGGCAATCCCTGGCGTAATTAAAATTTGCGACAGTAGAAAATTATTTTTTGAATAATTTACTATAGAAAGGCAATCCCTGGCGTAATTAAAATTTGCGACAGTTGAAAATTATTTTTTGAATAATTTACTATATAAAAGGCAATACCTGGCGTATTAAAAATTTGCGACAGTTGAAAATTATTTTTTGAATAATTTACTATAGAAAAGGCAATCCCTGGCGTAATTAAAATTTGCGACAGTAGAAAATTATTTTTTGCAAAATTTACTATAGAAAAGGCAATCCCTGGCGCACTTAAAATTTGCGACAGTATAAAATTATTGTTTGAATAATTTACTATATAAAAGGCAATCCCTGGCGCAATTAAAATTTGCGACAGTTGAAAATTATTTTTTGAATAATTTACTATAGAAAAGGCAATCCCTGGCGCAATTAAAATTTGCGACAGTAAAAAATTATTTTTTGAATAATTTACTATAGAAAAGGCAATCCCTGGCGTAATTAAAATTTGCGACAGTAGAAAATTATTTTTTGAATAATTTACTATAGAAAAGGCAATCCCTGGCGCAATTAAAATTTGCGACAGTTGAAAATTATTTTTTGAATAATTTACTATAGAAAAGGCAATCCCTGACGTAATTAAAATTTGCGACAGTAAAAAATTATTTTTTGAATAATTTACTATAGAAAAGGCAATCCCTGGCGCAATTAAAATTTGCGACAGTATAAAATTATTTTTTGAATAATTTACTATAGAAAAGGCAATACCTGGCGTATTTAAAATTTGCGGCAGTATAAAATTATTTTTTGAAAAATTTACTATAGAAAAGGCAATCCCTGGCGTAATTAAAATTTGCGACAGTTGAAAATTATTTTTTGAATAATTTACTATAGAAAAGGCAATCCCTGGCGCAATTAAAACTTGCGATAGTAAAAAATAATTTTTTGAATAATTTACTGTAGAAAAGGCAATCCCTGGCGCAATTCAAATTTGCGACAGTATAAAATTATTTTTTGAATAATTTACTATATAAAAGGCAATCCCTGGCGCAATTAAAATTTGTGGCAGTTGAAAATTATTTTTTGAATAATTTACTATAGAAAATGCAATCCCTGGCGCAATTAAAATTTGCGACAGTAAAAAATTATTTTTTGAATAATTTACTATATAAAAGGCAATCCCTGGCGCAATTAAAATTTGCGACAGTTGAAAATTATTTTTTGAATAATTTACTATAGAAAAGGCAATCCCTGGCGTAATTAAAATTTGCGACAGTAAAAAATTATTTTTTGAATAATTTACTATAGAAAAGGCAATCCCTGGCGCAATTAAAATTTGCGACAGTAAAAAATTATTTTTTGAAAAGTTTACTATAGAAAAGGCAATCCCTGGCGTATTTAAAATTTGCGACAGTATAAAATTATTTTTGAAAAATTTACTATAGAAAAGGCAATCCCTGGCGTAATTAAAATTTGCGACAGTTGAAAATTATTTTTTGAATAATTTACTATAGAAAAGGCAATCCCTGGAGCAATTAAAACTTGCGATAGTAAAAAATTATTTTTTGAATAATTTACTGTAGAAAAGGCAATCCCTGGCGCAATTAAAATTTGCGACAATATAAAATTATTTTTTGAATAATTTACTATAGAAAATGCAATCCCTGGCGCAATTAAAATTTGCGACAGTAAAAAATTATTTTTTGAATAATTTACTATAGAAAAGGCTATCCCTGGCGGAATTAAAATTTGCGACAGTTGAAAATTATTTTTCGAATAATTTACTATTAAAAAAACAATCCCTGGCGTAATTAAAATTTGTGACAATAAAAAATTATTTTTTGAATAATTTACTATAGAAAAGGCAATCCCTGGCGTAATTAAAATTTGCGACAGTTGAAAATTATTTTTTGAATAATTTACTATAGAAAAAGAAATCCCTGGCGTAATTAAAATTTGCGACAGTTGAAAATTCTTTTTTGAATAATTTACTATAGAAAAGGCAATCCCTGGCGTATTTAAAATTTGCGACAGTAAGAAATTAATTTGTGAGAAATTTACTACATAAAAGGCAATCCCTGGCGTAATTAAAATTTGCGATAGTATAAAATTATTTTTTGAATAATTTACTATAGAAAAGGCAATCCCTGGCGTAATTAAAATTTGCGACAGTAGAAAATTATTTTTTGAATAATTTACTATAGAAAAGGCAATCCCTGGCGTAATTAAAATTTGCGACAGTAGAAAATTATTTTTTGAATAATTTACTATAGAAAGGCAATCCCTGGCATAATTAAAATTTGCGACAGTTGAAAATTATTTTTTGAATAATTTACTATATAAAAGGCAATACCTGGCGTATTTAAAATTTGCGACAGTTGAAAATTATTTTTTGAATAATTTACTATAGAAAAGGCAATCCCTGGCGTAATTAAAATTTGCGACAGTAGAAAATTATTTTTTGCAAAATTTGCTATAGAAAAGGCAATCCCTGGCGCACTTAAAATTTGCGACAGTATAAAATTATTGTTTGAATAATTTACTATATAAAAGGCAATCCCTGGCGCAATTAAAATTTGCGACAGTTGAAAATTATTTTTTGAATAATTTACTATAGAAAAGGCAATCCCTGGCGCAATTAAAATTTGCGACAGTAAAAAATTATTTTTTGAATAATTTACTATAGAAAAGGCAATCCCTGGCGTAATTAAAATTTGCGACAGTAGAAAATTATTTTTTGAATAATTTACTATAGAAAAGGCAATCCCTGGAGTAATTAAAATTTGCGACAGTTGAAAATTATTTTTTGAATAATTTACTATATAAAAGGCAATACCTGGCGTATTTAAAATTTGCGACAGTTGAAAATTATTTTTTGAATAATTTACTATAGAAAAGGCAATCCCTGGCGTAATTAAAATTTGCGACAATAGAAAATTATTTTTTGCAAAATTTACTATAGAAAAGGCAATCCCTGGCGCACTTAAAATTTGCGACAGTATAAAATTATTTTTTGAATAATTTACTATATAAAAGGCAATCCCTGGCGCAATTAAAATTTGCGACAGTTGAAAATTATTTTTTGAATAATTTACTATAGAAAAGGCAATCCCTGACGCAATTAAATTTTGCGACAGTAAAAAATTATTTTTTGAATAATTTACTATATAAAAGGCAATCCCTGGCGCAATTAAAATTTGCGACAGTTGAAAATTATTTTTTGAATTATTTACCATAGAAAGGCAATCCCTGGCGTAATTAAAATCTGCGCCAGTAAAAAATTATTTTTTGAATAATTTACTATAGAAAAGGCAATCCCTCGCGTAATTAAAATTTGCGACAGTTGAAAATTATTTTTTGAATAATTTACTATAGAAAAGGCAATCCCTGGCGTATTTAAAATTTGCGACGGTATAAAATTATTTTTTGAATAATTTACTATAGAAAAGGCAATCCCTGGCGCAATTAAAACTTGCGATAGTAAACAATTATTTTTTGAATAATTTACTGTAGAAAAGGCATTCCCTGGCGCAATTAAAATTTGCGACAGTATAAAATTATTTTTTGAATAATTTACTATAGAAAAGGCAATCCCTGGCGCAATTAAAATTTGCGACAGTAAAAAATTATTTTTTGAATAATTTACTATAGAAAAGGCAATCCCTGGCGTAATTAAAATTTGCGACAGTTGAAAATTATTTTGTGAGAAATTTACTATAGAAAAGGCAATCCCTGGCGTAATTAAAATTTGCGACAGTTGAAAATTATTTTTTGAATAATTTACTATAGAAAAGGCAATCCCTGGCGCACTTAAAGTTTGCGACAGTAGAAAATTATTTTTTGAAAAATTTACTATAGAAAAGGCAATCCCTGGCGCAATTAAAATTTGCGACAGTAGAAAATTATTTTTTGAATAATTTACTATAGAAAAGGCAATCCCTGGCGCAATTAAAACTTGCGATAATAAACAATTATTTTTTGAATAATTTACTGTAGAAAGGGTAATCCCTTGCGCAATTAAAATTTGCGACAGTATAAAATTATTTTTTGAATAATTTACTATAGAAAAGCAATCCCTGGCGCAATTAAAATTTGCGACAGTAAAAAATTATTTTTTGAATAATTTACTATAGAAAAGGCAATCCCTGGCGTAATTAAAATTTGCGACAGTTGAAAATTATTTTGTGAGAAATTTACTATAGGAAAGGCAATCCCTGGCGTATTTAAAATTTGCGACAGTATAAAATTATTTTTTGAAAAATTTACTATAGAAAAGGCAATCCCTGGCGTAATTAAAATTGCGACAGTTGAAAATTATTTTTTGAATAATTTACTATAGAAAAGGCAATCCCTGGCGCAATTAAAACTTGCGATAGTAAAAAATTATTTTTTGAATAATTTACTGTAGAAAAGGCAATCCCTGGCGCAATTAAAATAATTTTTTGAATAATTTACTATAGAGAAGGCAATCCCTGGCGCAATTAAAATTTGCGACAGTAAAAAATTATTTTTTGAATAATTTACTATAGAAAAGGCAATCCCTGGCGTAACTAAAATTTGCGACAATTGAAAATTATTTTTTGAATAATTTACTATGTAAAAGGCAATCCCTGGCGTATTTAAAATTTGCGACAGTTGTAAATTATTTTTTGAATAATTTACTATAGAAAAGGCAATCCCTGGCGTAATTAAAATTTGCGACAGTAGAAAATTATTTTTTGCAAAATTTACTATAGAAAAGGCAATCCCTGGCGCACTTAAAATTTGCGACAGTATAAAATTATTTTTTGAATAATTTACTATATAAAAGGCAATCCCTGGCGCAATTAAAATTTGCGAGAGTTGAAAATTATTTTTTGAATAATTTACTATAGAAAAGGCAATCCCTGGCGCAATTAAAATTTGCGACAGTAAAAAATTATTTTTTGAATAATTTACTATAAAAAAGGCAATCCCTGGCGCAATTAAAATTTGCGACAATTGAAAATTATTTTTTGAATAATTTACTATAGAAAAGGCAATCCCTGGCGTTATTAAAATTTGCGACAGTAAAAAATTATTTTTTGAATAATTTACTATAGAAAAGCCAATCCCTGGCGTAATTAAAATTTGCGACAGTTGAAAATAATTTTTTGAATAATTTACTATAGAAAAGGCAATCCCTGGCGTATTTAAAATTTGCGACAGTATAAAATTATTTTTTGAATAATTTACTATAGAAAAGGCAATCACTGGCGTAATTAAAATTTGCGACAGTAGAAAATTATTTTTTGCAAAATTTACTATAGAAAAGGCAATCCCTGGCGCACTTAAAATTTGCGACAGTATAAAATTATTGTTTGAATAATTTACTATATAAAAGGCAATCCCTGGCGCAATTAAAATTTGCGACAGTTGAAAATTATTTTTTGAATAATTTACTATAGAAAAGGCAATCCCTGACGCAATTAAATTTTGCGACAGTAAAAAATTATTTTTTGAATAATTTACTATATAAAAGGCAATCCCTGGCGCAATTAAAATTTGCGACAGTTGAAAATTATTTTTTGAATTATTTACCATAGAAAGGCAATCCCTGGCGTAATTAAAATCTGCGCCAGTAAAAAATTATTTTTTGAATAATTTACTATAGAAAAGGCAATCCCTCGCGTAATTAAAATTTGCGACAGTTGAAAATTATTTTTTGAATAATTTACTATAGAAAAGGCAATCCCTGGCGTATTTAAAATTTGCGACAGTATAAAATTATCTTTTGAATAATTTACTATATAAAAGGCAATCCCTGGCGCAATTAAAACTTGCGATAGTAAACAATTATTTTTTGAATAATTTACTGTAGAAAAGGCAATCCCTGGCGCAATTAAAATTTGCGACAGTATAAAATTATTTTTTGAATAATTTACTATAGAAAAGGCAATCCCTGGCGCAATTAAAATTTGCGACAGTAAAAAATTATTTTTTGAATAATTTACTATAGAAAAGGCAATCCCTGGCGTAATTAAAATTTGCGACAGTTGAAAATTATTTTGTGAGAAATTTACTATAGAAAAGGCAATCCCTGGCGTAATTAAAATTTGCGACAGTTGAAAATTATTTTTTGAATAATTTACTATAGAAAAGGCAATCCCTGGCGCACTTAAAGTTTGCGACAGTAGAAAATTATTTTTTGAAAAATTTACTATAGAAAAGGCAATCCCTGGCGCAATTAAAATTTGCGACAGTAGAAAATTATTTTTTGAATAATTTACTATAGAAAAGGCAATCCCTGGCGCAATTAAAACTTGCGATAATAAACAATTATTTTTTGAATAATTTACTGTAGAAAGGGCAATCCCTTGCGCAATTAAAATTTGCGACAGTATAAAATTATTTTTTGAATAATTTACTATAGAAAAGGCAATCCCTGGCGCAATTAAAATTTGCGACAGTAAAAAATTATTTTTTGAATAATTTACTATAGAAAAGGCAATCCCTGGCGTAATTAAAATTTGCGACAGTTGAAAATTATTTTGTGAGAAATTTACTATAGGAAAGGGCAATCCCTGGCGTATTTAAAATTTGCGACAGTATAAAATTATTTTTTGAAAAATTTACTATAGAAAAGGCAATCCCTGGCGTAATTAAAAATTGCGACAGTTGAAAATTATTTTTTGAATAATTTTACTATAGAAAAGGCAATCCCTGGCGCAATTAAAACTTGCGATAGTAAAAAATTATTTTTTGAATAATTTACTGTAGAAAAGGCAATCCCTGGCGCAATTAAAATAATTTTTTGAATAATTTACTATAGAGAAGGCAATCCCTGGCGCAATTAAAATTTGCGACAGTAAAAAATTATTTTTTGAATAATTTACTATAGAAAAGGCAATCCCTGGCGTAACTAAAATTTGCGACAATTGAAAATTATTTTGTGAGAAATTTACTATAGAAAAGGCAATCCCTGGCGTAAATTAAAATTTGCGACAGCTGAAAATTATTTTTTGAATAATTTAAAATAGAAAAGGCAATCCCTGGCGTATTTAAAATTTGCGACAGTAGGAAATTAATTTGTGAGAAATTTACTATATAAAAGGCAATCCCTGGCGTAATTAAAATTTGCGATAGTATAATATTATTTTTTGAATAATTTACTATAGAAAAGGCAATCCCTGGTGCAATTAAAATTTGCGACAGGCAGAAAATTCTTTTTTGAATAATTTACTATAGAAAAGGCAATCCCTGGCGTAATTTAAATTTGCGACAGTAGAAAAATTATTTTTTGAATAATTTACTATAGAAAAAGGCAATCCCTGGCGTAATTAAAATTTGCGACAGTTGAAAATTATTTTTTGAATAATTTACTATGTAAAAGGCAATCCCTGGCGTATTTAAAATTTGCGACAGTTGTAAATTATTTTTTGAATAATTTACTATAGAAAAGGCAATCCCTGGCGTAATTAAAATTTGCGACAGTAGAAAATTATTTTTTGCAAAATTTACTATAGAAAAGGCAATCCCTGGCGCACTTAAAATTTGCGACAGTATAAAATTATTTTTTGAATAATTTACTATATAAAAGGCAATCCCTGGCGCAATTAAAATTTGCGACAGTATAAAATTATTTTTTGAATAATTTACTATAGAAAAGGCAATCCCTGGCGCAATTAAAATTTGCGACAGTAAAAAATTATTTTTTTGAATAATTTACTATAGAAAAGGCAATCCCTGGCGTAATTAAAATTTGCGACAGTTGAAAATTATTTTGTGAGAAATTTACTATAGAAAAGGCAATCCCTGGCGTAATTAAAATTTGCGACAGTTGAAAATTATTTTTTGAATAATTTACTATAGAAAAGGGCAATCCCTGGCGCACTTAAAGTTTGCGACAGTAGAAAATTATTTTTTGAAAAATTTACTATAGAAAAGGCAATCCCTGGCGCAATTAAAATTTGCGACAGTAGAAAATTATTTTTTGAATAATTTACTATAGAAAAGGCAATCCCTGGCGCAATTAAAACTTGCGATAATAAACAATTATTTTTTGAATAATTTACTGTAGAAAGGGCAATCCCTTGCGCAATTAAAATTTGCGACAGTATAAAATTATTTTTTGAATAATTTACTATAGAAAAGGCAATCCCTGGCGCAATTAAAATTTGCGACAGTAAAAAATTATTTTTGAATAATTTACTATAGAAAAGGCAATCCCTGGCGTAATTAAAATTTGCGACAGTTGAAAATTATTTTGTGAGAAATTTACTATAGGAAAGGCAATCCCTGGCGTATTTAAAATTTGCGACAGTATAAAATTATTTTTTGAAAAATTTACTATAGAAAAGGCAATCCCTGGCGTAATTAAAATTGCGACAGTTGAAAATTATTTTTTGAATAATTTACTATAGAAAAGGCAATCCCTGGCGCAATTAAAACTTGCGATAGTAAAAAATTATTTTTTGAATAATTTACTGTAGAAAAGGCAATCCCTGGCGCAATTAAAATAATTTTTTTGAATAATTTACTATAGAGAAGGCAATCCCTGGCGCAATTAAAATTTGCGACAGTAAAAAATTATTTTTTGAATAATTTACTATAGAAAAGGCAATCCCTGGCGTAACTAAAATTTGCGACAATTGAAAATTATTTTGTGAGAAATTTACTATAGAAAAGGCAATCCCTGGCGTAATTAAAATTTGCGACAGCTGAAAATTATTTTTTGAATAATTTAAAATAGAAAAGGCAATCCCTGGCGTATTTAAAATTTGCGACAGTAGGAAATTAATTTGTGAGAAATTTACTATATAAAAGGCAATCCCTGGCGTAATTAAAATTTGCGATAGTATAATATTATTTTTTGAATAATTTACTATAGAAAAGGCAATCCCCTGGTGCAATTAAAATTTGCGACAGCAGAAAATTCTTTTTTGAATAATTTACTATAGAAAAGGCAATCCCTGGCGTAATTTAAATTTGCGACAGTAGAAAATTATTTTTTGAATAATTTACTATAGAAAAGGCAATCCCTGGCGTAATTAAAATTTGCGACAGTTGAAAATTATTTTTTGAATAATTTACTATGTAAAAGGCAATCCCTGGCGTATTTTAAAATTTGCGACAGTTGTAAATTATTTTTTGAATAATTTACTATAGAAAAGGCAATCCCTGGCGTAATTAAAATTTGCGACAGTAGAAAATTATTTTTTGCAAAATTTACTATAGAAAAGGCAATCCCTGGCGCACTTAAAATTTGCGACAGTATAAAATTATTTTTTGAATAATTTACTATATAAAAGGGCAATCCCTGGCGCAATTAAAATTTGCGAGAGTTGAAAATTATTTTTTGAATAATTTACTATAGAAAAGGCAATCCCTGGCGCAATTAAAATTTGCGACAGTAAAAAATTATTTTTTGAATAATTTACTATAAAAAAGGCAATCCCTGGCGCAATTAAAATTTGCGACAGTTGAAAATTATTTTTTGAATAATTTACTATAGAAAAGGCAATCCCTGGCGTTATTAAAATTTGCGACAGTAAAAAATTATTTTTTGAATAATTTACTATAGAAAAGCCAATCCCTGGCGTAATTAAAATTTGCGACAGTTGAAAATAATTTTTTGAATAATTTACTATAGAAAAGGCAATCCCTGGCGTATTTAAAATTTGCGACAGTATAAAATTATTTTTTGAATAATTTACTATAGAAAAGGCAATCCCTGGCGCAATTAAAACTTGCGATAGTAAAAAAATTATTTTTTGAATAATTTACTGTAGAAAAGGCAATCCCTGGCGCAATTAAAATTTGCGACAGTTGAAAATTATTTTTTGAATAATTGACTATAGAAAAGGCAATCCTTGGCGCAATTAAAATTTGCGAAAGTAAAAAATTATTTTTTGAATAATTTACTGTAGAAAAGGCAATCCCTGGCGCAATTAAAATTTGCGACAGTAGAAAATTATTTTTTGAATAATTTACTATAGAAAAGGCAATCCCTGGCGCAATTAAAATTTGCGACAATAAAAAATTATTTTTTGAATAATTTACTATAGAAAAGGCAATCCCTGGCGCAATTAAAATTTGCGACAGTATAAAATTATTTTTTGAATAATTTACTATATAAAAGGCAATCCCTGGCGCAATTAAAATTTGCGACAGTTGAAAATTATTTTTTGAATAATTTACTATAGAAAAGGCAATCCCTGGCGCAATTAAAATTTGCGACAGTAAAAAATTATTTTTTGAATAATTTACTATATAAAAGGCAATCCCTGGCGCAATTAAAATTTGCGACAGTTGAAAATTATTTTTTGAATAATTTACTATAGAAAAGGCAATCCCTGGCGTAATTAAAATTTGCGACAGTAAAAAATTATTTTTTGAATAATTTACTATAGAAAAGGCAATCCCTGGCGCAATTAAAATTTGCGACAGTATAAAATTATTTTTTGAATAATTTACTATAGAAAAGGCAATACCTGGCGTATTTAAAATTTGCGGCAGTATAAAATTATTTTTTGAAAAATTTACTATAGAAAAGGCAATCCCTGGCGTAATTAAAATTTGCGACAGTTGAAAATTATTTTTTGAATAATTTACTATAGAAAAGGCAATCCCTGGCGCAATTAAAACTTGCGATAGTAAAAAATAATTTTTTGAATAATTTACTGTAGAAAAGGCAATCCCTGGCGCAGTTAAAATTTGCGACAGTATAAAATTATTTCTTGAATAATTTACTATATAAAAGGCAATCCCTGGCGCAATTAAAATTTGCGGCAGTAGAAAATTATTTTTTGAATAATTTACTATAGAAAAGGCAATCCCTGGCGCAATTAAAATTTGCGACAGTAAAAAATTATTTTTTGAATAATTTACTATATAAAAAGCAATCCCTGGCGCAATTAAAATTTGCGACAGTTGAAAATTATTTTTTGAATAATTTACTATAGAAAAGGCAATCCCTGGCGTAATTAAAATTTGCGACAGTAAAAAATTATTTTTTGAATAATTTACTATAGAAAAGGCAATCCCTGGCGCAATTAAAATTTGCGACAGTAAAAAATTATTTTTTGAAAAGTTTACTATAGAAAAGGCAATCCCTGGCGTATTTAAAATTTGCGACAGTATAAAATTATTTTTTGAAAAATTT
The DNA here is from genome assembly GCA_963930735.1 of Dioctria linearis. Classification (NCBI taxonomy): domain Eukaryota; kingdom Metazoa; phylum Arthropoda; class Insecta; order Diptera; family Asilidae; genus Dioctria; species Dioctria linearis. The sequence continues at coordinate 23,189 of CAWVNZ010002950.1, forward strand.
ACTATAGAAAAGGCAATCCCTGGCGTAATTAAAATTTGCGACAGTTGAAAATTATTTTTTGAATAATTTACTATAGAAAAGGCAATCCCTGGAGCAATTAAAACTTGCGATAGTAAAAAATTATTTTTTGAATAATTTACTGTAGAAAAGGCAATCCCTGGCGCAATTAAAATTTGCGACAATATAAAATTATTTTTTGAATAATTTACTATAGAAAATGCAATCCCTGGCGCAATTAAAATTTGCGACAGTAAAAAATTATTTTTTGAATAATTTACTATAGAAAAGGCAATCCCTGGCGGAATTAAAATTTGCGACAGTTGAAAATTATTTTTTGAATAATTTACTATAAAAAAAACAATCCCTGGCGTAATTAAAATTTGCGACAATAAAAAATTATTTTTTGAATAATTTACTATAGAAAAGGCAATCCCTGGCGTAATTAAAATTTGCGACAGTTGAAAATTATTTTTTGAATAATTTACTATAGAAAAGGCAATCCCTGGCGCAATTAAAATTTGCGACAGTAAAAAATTATTTTTTGAAAAGTTTACTATAGAAAAGGCAATCCCTGGCGTATTTAAAATTTGCGACAGTATAAAATTATTTTTTGAAAAATTTACTATAGAAAAGGCAATCCCTGGCGTAATTAAAATTTGCGACAGTTGAAAATTATTTTTTGAATAATTTACTATAGAAAAGGCAATCCCTGGAGCAATTAAAACTTGCGATAGTAAAAAATTATTTTTTGAATAATTTACCGTGGAAAAGGCAATCCCTGGCGCAATTAAAATTTGCGACAATATAAAATTATTTTTTGAATAATTTACTATAGAAAATGCAATCCCTGGCGCAATTAAAATTTGCGACAGTAAAAAATTATTTTTTGAATAATTTACTATAGAAAAGGCAATCCCTGGCGGAATTAAAATTTGCGACAGTTTAAAATTATTTTTTGAATAATTTACTATAAAAAAAACAATCCCTGGCGTAATTAAAATTTGCGACAATAAAAAATTATTTTTTGAATAATTTACTATAGAAAAGGCAATCCCTGGCGTAATTAAAATTTGCGACAGTTGAAAATTATTTTTTGAATAATTTACTAAAGAAAAAGCAATCCCTGGCGTAATTAAAATTTGCGACAGTTGAAAATTCTTTTTTGAATAATTTACTATAGAAAAGGCAATCCCTGGCGTATTTAAAATTTGCGACAGTAAGAAATTAATTTGTGAGAAATTTACTACATAAAAGGCAATCCCTGGCGTAATTAAAATTTGCGATAGTATAAAATTATTTTTTGAATAATTTACTATAGAAAAGGCAATCCCTGGCGTAATTAAAATTTGCGACAGTAGAAAATTATTTTTTGAATAATTTACTATAGAAAAGGCAATCCCTGGCGTAATTAAAATTTGCGACAGTAGAAAATTATTTTTTGAATAATTTACTATAGAAAGGCAATCCCTGGCGTAATTAAAATTTGCGACAGTTGAAAATTATTTTTTGAATAATTTACTATATAAAAGGCAATACCTGGCGTATTTAAAATTTGCGACAGTTGAAAATTATTTTTTGAATAATTTACTATAGAAAAGGCAATCCCTGGCGTAATTAAAATTTGCGACAGTAGAAAATTATTTGTTGCAAAATTTACTATAGAAAAGGCAATCCCTGGCGCACTTAAAATTTGCGACAGTATAAAATTATTGTTTGAATAATTTACTATATAAAAGGCAATCCCTGGCGCAATTAAAATTTGCGACAGTTGAAAATTATTTTTTGAATAATTTACTATAGAAAATGCAATCCCTGGCGCAATTAAAATTTGCGACAGTAAAAAATAATTTACTATATAAAAGGCAATCCCTGGCTCAATTAAAATTTGCGACAGTTCAAAATTATTTTTTGAATAATTTACTATAGAAAGGCAATCCCTGGCGTAATTAAAATCTGCGACAGTAAAAAATTATTTTTTGAATAATTTACTATAGAAAAGGCAATCCCTCGCGTAATTAAAATTTGCGACAGTTGAAAATTATTTTTTGAATAATTTACTATAGAAAAGGCAATCCCTGGCGTATTTAAAATTTGCGACAGTATAACATTATTTTTTGAATAATTTACTATAGAAAAGGCAATCCCTGGCGCAATTAAAACTTGCGATAGTAAACAATTATTTTTTGAATAATTTGCTGTAGAAAAGGCAATCCCTGGCGCAATTAAAATTTGCGACAGTATAAAATTATTTTTTGAATAATTTACTATAGAAAAGGCAATCCCTGGCGCAATTAAAATTTGCGACAGTAAAAAATTATTTTTTGAATAATTTACTATAGAAAAGGCAATCCCTGGCGCAATTAAAATTTGCGACAGTAAAAAATTATTTTTTGAATAATTTACTATAGAAAAGGCAATCCCTGGCGTAATTAAAATTTGCGACAGTTGAAAATTATTTTTTGAATAATTTACTATAGAAAAGGCAATCCCTGGCGCACTTAAAATTTGCGACAATAGAAAATTATTTTTTGAAAAATTTACTATAGAAAAGGCAATCCCTGGCGCAATTAAAATTTGCGACAGTAGAAAATTATTTTTTGAATAATTTACTATAGAAAAGGCAATCCCTGGCGCATTTACAATTTGCGACAGTTGAAAATTATTTTTTGAATAATTTACTATAGAAAAGGCAATCCATGGCGTATTTAAAATTTGCGACAGTATAAAATTATTTTTTGAATAATTTACTATAGAAAAGGCAATCCCTGGCGCAATTAAAACTTGCGATAGTAAAAAATTATTTTTTGAATAATTTACTGTAGAAAAGGCAATCCCTGGCGCAATTAAAATTTGCGACAGTTGAAAATTATTTTTTGAATAATTTACTATAGAAAAGGCAATCCTTGGCGCAATTAAAATATGCGAAAGTAAAAAATTATGTTTTGAATAATTTACTGTAGAAAAGGCAATCCCTGGCGCAATTAAAATTTGCGACAGTAGAAAATTATTTTTTGAATAATTTACTATAGAAAAGGCAATCCCTGGCGCAATTAAAATTTGCGACAATAAAAAATTATTTTTTGAATAATTTACTATAGAAAAGGCAATCCCTGGCGCAATTAAAATTTGCGACAGTATAAAATTATTTTTTGAATAATTTACTATATAAAAGGCAATCCCTGGCGCAATTAAAATTTGCGACAGTTGAAAATTATTTTTTGAATAATTTACTATAGAAAAGGCAATCCCTGGTGCAATTAAAATTTGCGACAGTAAAAAATTATTTTTTGAATAATTTACTATATAAAAGGCAATCCCTGGCGCAATTAAAATTTGCGACAGTTGAAAATTATTTTTTGAATAATTTACTATAGAAAAGGCAATCCCTGGCGTAATTAAAATTTGCGACAGTAAAAAATTATTTTTTGAATAATTTACTATAGAAAAGGCAATCCCTGGCGCAATTAAAATTTGCGACAGTATAAAATTATTTTTTGAATAATTTACTATAGAAAAGGCAATACCTGGCGTATTTAAAATTTGCGGCAGTATAAAATTATTTTTTGAAAAATTTACTATAGAAAAGGCAATCCCTGGCGTAATTAAAATTTGCGACAGTTGAAAATTATTTTTTGAATAATTTACTATAGAAAAGGCAATCCCTGGCGCAATTAAAACTTGCGATAGTAAAAAATAATTTTTTGAATAATTTACTGTAGAAAAGGCAATCCCTGGCGCAATTAAAATTTGCGACAGTATAAAATTATTTCTTGAATAATTTACTATATAAAAGGCAATCCCTGGCGCAATTAAAATTTGCGGCAGTAGAAAATTATTTTTTGAATAATTTACTATAGAAAAGGCAATCCCTGGCGCAATTAAAATTTGCGACAGTAAAAAATTATTTTTTGAATAATTTACTATATAAAAAGCAATCCCTGGCGCAATTAAAATTTGCGACAGTTGAAAATTATTTTTTGAATAATTTACTATAGAAAAGGCAATCCCTGGCGTAATTAAAATTTGCGACAGTAAAAAATTATTTTTTGAATAATTTACTATAGAAAAGGCAATCCCTGGCGCAATTAAAATTTGCGACAGTAAAAAATTATTTTTTGAAAAGTTTACTATAGAAAAGGCAATCCCTGGCGTATTTAAAATTTGCGACAGTATAAAATTATTTTTTGAAAAATTTACTATAGAAAAGGCAATCCCTGGCGTAATTAAAATTTGCGACAGTTGAAAATTATTTTTTGAATAATTTACTATAGAAAAGGCAATCCCTGGAGCAATTAAAACTTGCGATAGTAAAAAATTATTTTTTGAATAATTTACTGTAGAAAAGGCAATCCCTGGCGCAATTAAAATTTGCGACAATATAAAATTATTTTTTGAATAATTTACTATAGAAAATGCAATCCCTGGCGCAATTAAAATTTGCGACAGTAAAAAATTATTTTTTGAATAATTTACTATAGAAAAGGCAATCCCTGGCGGAATTAAAATTTGCGACAGTTGAAAATTATTTTTTGAATAATTTACTATAAAAAAAACAATCCCTGGCGTAATTAAAATTTGCGACAATAAAAAATTATTTTTTGAATAATTTACTATAGAAAAGGCAATCCCTGGCGTAATTAAAATTTGCGACAGTTGAAAATTATTTTTTGAATAATTTACTATAGAAAAGGCAATCCCTGGCGCAATTAAAATTTGCGACAGTAAAAAATTATTTTTTGAAAAGTTTACTATAGAAAAGGCAATCCCTGGCGTATTTAAAATTTGCGACAGTATAAAATTATTTTTTGAAAAATTTACTATAGAAAAGGCAATCCCTGGCGTAATTAAAATTTGCGACAGTTGAAAATTATTTTTTGAATAATTTACTATAGAAAAGGCAATCCCTGGAGCAATTAAAACTTGCGATAGTAAAAAATTATTTTTTGAATAATTTACCGTAGAAAAGGCAATCCCTGGCGCAATTAAAATTTGCGACAATATAAAATTATTTTTTGAATAATTTACTATAGAAAATGCAATCCCTGGCGCAATTAAAATTTGCGACAGTAAAAAATTATTTTTTGAATAATTTACTATAGAAAAGGCAATCCCTGGCGGAATTAAAATTTGCGACAGTTGAAAATTATTTTTTGAATAATTTACTATAAAAAAAACAATCCCTGGCGTAATTAAAATTTGCGACAATAAAAAATTATTTTTTGAATAATTTACTATAGAAAAGGCAATCCCTGGCGTAATTAAAATTTGCGACAGTTGAAAATTATTTTTTGAATAATTTACTATAGAAAAAGCAATCCCTGGCGTAATTAAAATTTGCGACAGTTGAAAATTCTTTTTTGAATAATTTACTATAGAAAAGGCAATCCCTGGCGTATTTAAAATTTGCGACAGTAAGAAATTAATTTGTGAGAAATTTACTACATAAAAGGCAATCCCTGGCGTAATTAAAATTTGCGATAGTATAAAATTATTTTTTGAATAATTTACTATAGAAAAGGCAATCCCTGGCGTAATTAAAATTTGCGACAGTAGAAAATTATTTTTTGAATAATTTACTATAGAAAAGGCAATCCCTGGCGTAATTAAAATTTGCGACAGTAGAAAATTATTTTTTGAATAATTTACTATAGAAAGGCAATCCCTGGCGTAATTAAAATTTGCGACAGTTGAAAATTATTTTTTGAATAATTTACTATATAAAAGGCAATACCTGGCGTATTTAAAATTTGCGACAGTTGAAAATTATTTTTTGAATAATTTACTATAGAAAAGGCAATCCCTGGCGTAATTAAAATTTGCGACAGTAGAAAATTATTTGTTGCAAAATTTACTATAGAAAAGGCAATTCCTGGCGCACTTAAAATTTGCGACAGTATAAAATTATTGTTTGAATAATTTACTATATAAAAGGCAATCCCTGGCGCAATTAAAATTTGCGACAGTTGAAAATTATTTTTTGAATAATTTACTATAGAAAATGCAATCCCTGGCGCAATTAAAATTTGCGACAGTAAAAAATAATTTACTATATAAAAGGCAATCCCTGGCTCAATTAAAATTTGCGACAGTTCAAAATTATTTTTTGAATAATTTACTATAGAAAGGCAATCCCTGGCGTAATTAAAATCTGCGACAGTAAAAAATTATTTTTTGAATAATTTACTATAGAAAAGGCAATCCCTCGCGTAATTAAAATTTGCGACAGTTGAAAATTATTTTGTGAGAAATTTACTATAGAAAAGGCAATCCCTGGCGTAATTAAAATTTGCGACAGTTGAAAATTATTTTTTGAATAATTTACTATAGAAAAGGCAATCCCTGGCGCACTTAAAATTTGCGACAGTAGAAAATTATTTTTTGAAAAATTTACTATAGAAAAGGCAATCCCTGGCGCAATTAAAATTTGCGACAGTAGAAAATTATTTTTTGAATAATTTACTATAGAAAAGGCAATTCCTGGCGCATTTACAATTTGCGACAGTTGAAAATTATTTTTTGAATAATTTACTATAGAAAAGGCAATCCCTGGCGCAATTAAAATTTGCGACAGTATAAAATTATTTTTTGAATAATTTACTATATAAAAGGCAATCCCTGGCGCAATTGAAATTTGCGACAGTTGAAAATTATTTTTTGAATAATTTACTATAGAAAAGGCAATCCCTGGCGCAATTAAAATTTGCGACAGTAAAAAATTATTTTTTGAATAATTTACTATATAAAAGGCAATCCCTGGCGCAATTAAAATTTGCGACAGTTGAAAATTATTTTTTGAATAATTTACTATAGAAAAGGCAATCCCTGGCGTAATTAAAATTTGCGACAGTAAAAAATTATTTTTTGAATAATTTACTACAGAAAAGGCAATCCCTGGCGCAATTAAAATTTGCGACAGTATAAAATTATTTTTTGAATAATTTACTATAGAAAAGGCAATCCCTGGCGTATTTAAAATTTGCGACAGTATAAAATTATTTTTTGAAAAATTTACTATAGAAAAGGCAATCCCTGGCGTAATTAAAATTTGCGACAGTTGAAAATTATTTTTTGAATAATTTACTATAGAAAAGGCAATCCCTGGCGTAATTAAAATTTGCGACAGTTGAAAATTATTTTTTGAATAATTTACTATAGAAAAGGCAATCCCTGGCGCACTTAAAATTTGCGAAAGTAGAAAATTATTTTTTGAATAATTTACTATAGAAAAGGCAATCCCTGGCGTAATTAAAATTTGCGACAGTTGAAAATTATTTTTTGAATAATTTACTATAGAAAAGGCAATCCCTGGCGCACTTAAAATTTGCGACAGTAGAAAATGATTTTTTGAATAAATTACTATAGAAAAGGCAATACCTGGCGCACTTAAAATTTGCGACAGTAAAAAATTATTTTTTGAATAATTTACTATAGAAAAGGCAATCCCTGGGATATTTAAAATTTGCGACAGTATAAAATTATTTTTTGAATAATTTACTATAGAAAAGGCAATCCCTGGCGCAATTAAAATTTGCGATAGTAAAAAATTATTTTTTGAATAATTTACTGTAGAAAAGGCAATCCCTGGCGCAATTAAAATTTGCGACAGTATAAAATTATTTTTTGAATAATTTACTATATAAAAGGCAATCCCTGGCGCAATTAAAATTTGCGACAGTTGAAAATTATTTTTTGAATAATTTACTATAGAAAAGGCAATCCCTGGCGTAATTAAAATATGCGACAGTAAAAAATTTTTTTTTGAATAATTTACTATAGAAAAGGCCATCCCTGGCGCAATTAAAATTTTCGACAGTATAAAATTATTTTTTGAATAATTTACTATAGAAAAGGCAATCCCTGGCGTATTTAAAATTTGCGACAGTATAAAATTATTTTTTGAAAAATTTACTATAGAAAAGGCAATCCCTGGCGTAGTTAAAATTTGCGACAGTTGAAAATTATTTTTTGAATAATTTACTATAGAAAAGGCAATCCCTGGCGCAATTAAAACTTGCGATAGTAAAAAATTATTTTTTGAATAATTTACTGTAGAAAAGACAATCCCTGGCGCAATTAAAATTTGCGACAGTATAAAATTATTTTTTGAATAATTTACTATAGAAAATGTAATCCCTGGCGCAATTAAAATTTGCGACAGTAAAAAATTATTTTTTGAATAATTTACTATAGAAAAGGCAATCCCTGGCGTAATTAAAATTTGCGACAGTTGAAAATTATTTTTTGAAAAATTTACTATAGAAAAGGCAATCCCTGGCGCACTTAAAATTTGCGACAGTAGAAAATGATTTTTTGAATAATTTACTATAGAAAAGGCAATACCTGGCGCACTTAAAATTTGCGACAGTAAAAAATTATTTTTTGAATAATTTACTATAGAAAAGGCAATCCCTGGGATATTTAAAATTTGCGACAGTATAAAATTATTTTTTGAATAATTTACTATAGAAAAGGCAATCCCTGGCGCAATTAAAACTTGCGATAGTAAAAAATTATTTTTTGAATAATTTACTGTAGAAAAGGCAATCCCTGGCGCAATTAAAATTTGCGACAGTATAAAATTATTTTTTGAATAATTTACTATATAAAAGGCAATCCCTGGCGCAATTAAAATTTGCGACAGTTGAAAATTATTTTTTGAATAATTTACTATAGAAAAGGCAATCCCTGGCGTAATGAAAATATGCGACAGTAAAAATTTTTTTTTGAATAATTTACTATAGAAAAGGCAATCCCTGGCGCAATTAAAATTTGCGACAGTATAAAATTATTTTTTGAATAATTTACTATAGAAAAGGCAATCCCTGGCGTATTTAAAATTTGCGACAGTATAAAATTATTTTTTGAAAAATTTACTATAGAAAAGGCAATCCCTGGCGTAGTTAAAATTTGCGACAGTTGAAAATTATTTTTTGAATAATTTACTATAGCAAAGGCAATCCCTGGCGCAATTAAAACTTGCGATAGTAAAAAATTATTTTTTGAATAATTTACTGTAGAAAAGACAATCCCTGGCGCAATTAAAATTTGCGACAGTATAAAATTATTTTTTGAATAATTTACTATAGAAAATGTAATCCCTGGCGCAATTAAAATTTGCGACAGTAAAAAATTATTTTTTGAATAATTTACTATAGAAGAGGCAATCCCTGGCGTAATTAAAATTTGCGACAGTTGAAAATTATTTTTTGAAAAATTTACTATAGAAAAGGCAATCCCTGGCGCAATTAAAATTTGCGACAGTAGAAAATTATTTTTTGAATAATTTACTATAGAAAAGGCAATCCCTTGCGCAATTAAAATTTGCGACAGTAGAAAATAATTTTTTGAATAATTTACTATAGAAAAGGCAATCCCTGGCGCAATTACAATTTGCGACAGTTGAAAATTATTTTTTGAATAATTTACTATAGAAAAGGCAATCCCTGGCGCAATTAAAATTTGCGACAGTATAAAATTATTTTTTGAATAATTTACTATATAAAAGGCAATCCCTGGCGCAATTAAAATTTGCGACAGTTGAAAATTATTTTTTGAATAATTTACTATAGAAAAGGTAATCCCTGGCGCAATTAAAATTTGCGACAGTAAAAAATTATTTTTTGAATAATTTACTATATAAAAGGCAATGCCTGGCGCAATTAAAATTTGCGACAGTTGAAAATTATTTTTTGAATAATTTACTATAGAAAAGGCAATCCCTGGCGTAATTAAAATTTGTGACAGTAAAAAATTATTTTTTGAATAATTTACTATAGAAAAGGCAATCCCTGGCGTAATTAAAATTTGCGACAGTTGAAAATTATTTTTTGAATAATTTACTATACAAAAGGCAATCCCTGGCGTAATTAAAATTTGCGACAGTTGAAAATTATTTTTTGAATAATTTACTACAGAAAAGGAAATCCCTGGCGTATTTAAAATTTGCGACATTAAGAAATTAATTTGTGAGAAATTTACTATATAAAAGGCAATCCCTGGCGTAATTAAAATTTGCGATAGTATAAAATTATTTTTTGAATAATTTACTATAGAAAAGGCAATCCCTGGCGTAATTAAAATTTGCGACAGTAGAAAATTATTTTTTGAATAATTTACTATAGAAAAGGCAATCCCTGGCGTAATTAAAATTTTCGACAGTAGAAAATTATTTTTTGAATAATTTACTATAGAAAAGGCAATCACTGGCGTATTTAAAATTTGCGACAGTTGAAAATTATTTTTTGAATAATTTACTATATAAAAGGCAATACCTGGCGTATTTAAAATTTGCGACAGTTGAAAATTATTTTTTGAATAGTTTACTATAGAAAAGGCAATCCCTGGCGTCATTAAAATTTGCGACAGTAGAAAATTATTTTTTGCAAAATTTACTATAGAAAAGGCAATCCTTGGCGCACTTAAAATTTGCGACAGTATAAAATTATTTTTTGAATAATTTACTATATAAAAGGCAATCCCTGGCGCAATTAAAATTTGCGACGATTGAAAATTATTTTTTGAATAATTTACTATAGAAAAGGCAATCCCTGGCGCAATTAAAATTTGCGACAGTAAAAAATTATTTTTTGAATAATTTACTATATAAAAGGCAATCCCTGGCGCAATTAAAATTTGCGACAGTTGAAAATTATTTTTTGAATAATTTACTATAGAAAGGCAATCCCTGGCGTAATTAAAATCTGCGACAGTAAAAAATTATTTTTTGAATAATTTACTATAGAAAAGGCAATCCCTGGCGTAATTAAAATTTGCGACAGTTGAAAATTATTTTTTGAATAATTTGCTATAGAAAAGGCAATCCCTGGCGCAATTAAAATTTGCGACAGTTGAAAATTATTTTTTGAATAATTTACTATAGAAAGGCAATCCCTGGCGTAATTAAAATTTGCGACAGTTGAAAATTATTTTGTGAGAAATTTACTATAGAAAAGGCAATCCCTGGCGTAATTAAAATTTGCGACAGTTGAAAATTATTTTTTGAATAAATTACTATAGAAAAGGCAATCCCTGGCGCAATTAAAATTTGCGACAGTAAAAAAATTATTTTTTGAATAATTTACTATAGAAAAGGCCATCCCTGGCGTAATTAAAATTTGCGATAGTTGAAAATTATTTTGTGAGAAATTTACTATAGAAAAAGCAATCCCTGGCGCAATTAAAATTTGCGATAGTAAACAATTATTTTTTGAATAATTTGCTGTAGAAAAGGCAATCCCTGGCGCAATTAAAATTTGCGACAGTATAAAATTATTTTTTGAATAATTTACTATAGAAAAGGCAATCCCTGGCGCAATTAAAATTTGCGACAGTAGAAAATTATTTTTTGAATTATTTACTATAGAAAAGGCAATCCCTGGCGTAATTAAAATTTGCGACAGTTGAAAATTATTTTGTGAGAAATTTACTATAGAAAAGGCAATCCCTGGCGTAATTAAAATTTGGGACAGTTGAAAATTATTTTTTGAATAATTTACTATAGAAAAGGCAATCCCTGGCGCACTTAAAATTTGCGACAGTTGAAAATTATTTTTTGAATAATTTACTATAGAAAAGGCAATCCCTGGCGCAATTAAAATTTGCGACAGTTGAAAATTATTTTTTGAATAATTTACTATAGAAAGGCAATCCCTGGCGTAATTAAAATTTGCGACAGTTGAAAATTATTTTGTGAGAAATTTACTATAGAAAAGGCAATCCCTGGCGTAATAAAAATTTGCGACAGTTGAAAATTATTTTTTGAATAAATTACTATAGAAAAGGCAATCCCTGGCGCAATTAAAATTTGCGACAGTAAAAAATTATTTTTTGAATAATTTACTATAGAAAAGGCAATCCCTGGCGTAATTAAAATTTGCGATAGTTGAAAATTATTTTGTGAGAAATTTACTATAGAAAAGGCAATCCCTGGCGCAATTAAAATTTGCGATAGTAAACAATTATTTTTTGAATAATTTGCTGTAGAAAAGGCAATCCCTGGCGTAATTAAAATTTGGGACAGTTGAAAATTATTTTTTGAATAATTTACTATAGAAAAGGCAATCCCTGGCGCACTTAAATTTTGCGACAGTAGAAAATTATTTTTTGAAAAATTTACTATAGAAAAGGCAATCCCTGGCGCAATTAAAATTTGCGACAGTAGAAAATTATTTTTTGAATAATTTACTATAGAAAAGGCAATCCCTGGCGCAATTACAATTTGCGACAGTTGAAAATTATTTTTTGAATAATTTACTATAGAAAAAGCAATCCCTGGCGTAATTAAAATTTGCGACAGTAGAAAATTATTTTTTGAATAATTTACTATAGAAAAGGCAATCCCTGGCGCAATTAAAACTTGCGATAGTAAAAAATTATTTTTTGAATAATTTACTATAGAAAAGGCAATCCCTGGCGTAATTAAAATTTGCGACAGTAGAAAATTATTTTTTGAATAATTTACTGTAAAAAAGGCAATCCCTGGCGCAATTAATACTTGCGATAGTAAAAAATTATTTTTTGAATAATTTACTATGGAAAAGGCAATCCCTGGCGCACTTAAAATTTGCGACAGTAGAAAATTATTTTTTGAATAATTTACTATAGAAAAGGCAATCCCTGGCGCACTTAAAATTTGCGACAGTAGAAAATTATTTTTTGAATAATTTACTATAGAAAGGGCAATCCCTGGCGTAATTAAAATTTGCGACAGTAGAAAATTATTTTTTGAATTATTTACTATAGAAAAGGCAATCCCTGGCGTAATTAAAATTTGCGACAGTTGAAAATTATTTTGTGAGAAATTTACTATAGAAAAGGCAATCCTTGGCGTAATTAAAATTTGCGACAGTTGAAAATTATTTTTTGAATAATTTACTATATAAAAGGCAATACCTGGCGTATTTAAAATTTGCGACAGTTGAAAATTATTTTTTGAATAGTTTACTATAGAAAAGGCAATCCCTGGCGTAATTAAAATTTGCGACAGTAGAAAATTATTTTTTGCAAAATTTACTATAGAAAAGGCAATCCCTGGCGCACTTAAAATTTGCGACAGTATAAAATTATTTTTTGAATAATTTACTATATAAAAGGCAATCCCTGGCGCAATTAAAATTTGCGACGGTTGAAAATTATTTTTTGAATAATTTACTATAGAAAAGGCAATCCCTGGCGCAATTAAAATTTGCGACAGTAAAAAATTATTTTTTGAATAATTTACTATATAAAAGGCAATCCCTGGCGCAATTAAAATTTGCGACAGTTGAAAATTATTTTTTGAATAATTTACTATAGAAAGGCAATCCCTGGCGTAATTAAAATCTGCGAGAGTAAAAAATTATTTTTCGAATAATTTACTATAGAAAAGGCAATCCCTGGCGTAATTAAAATTTGCGACAGTTGAAAATTATTTTTTGAATAATTTACTATAGAAAAGGCAATCCCTGGCGCAATTAAAATTTGCGACAGTTGAAAATTATTTTTTGAATAATTTACTATAGAAAGGCAATCCCTGGCGTAATTAAAATTTGCGACAGTTGAAAATTATTTTGTGAGAAATTTACTATAGAAAAGGCAATCCCTGGCGTAATTAAAATTTGCGACAGTTGAAAATTATTTTTTGAATAAATTACTATAGAAAGGGCAATCCCTGGCGCAATTAAAATTTGCGACAGTAAAAAATTATTTTTTGAATAATTTACTATAGAAAAGGCAATCCCTGGCGTAATTAAAATTTGCGATAGTTGAATATTATTTTGTGAGAAATTTACTATAGAAAAAGCAATCCCTGGCGCAATTAAAATTTGCGATAGTAAACAATTATTTTTTGAATAATTTGCTGTAGAAAAGGCAATCCCTGGCGCAATTAAAATTTGCGACAGTATAAAATTATTTTTTGAATAATTTACTATAGAAAAGGCAATCCCTGGCGCAATTAAAATTTGCGACAGTAGAAAATTATTTTTTGAATTATTTACTATAGAAAAGGCAATCCCTGGCGTAATTAAAATTTGCGACAGTTGAAAATTATTTTGTGAGAAATTTACTATAGAAAAGGCAATCCCTGGCGTAATTAAAATTTGGGACAGTTGAAAATTATTTTTTGAATAATTTACTATAGAAATGGCAATCCCTGGCGCACTTAAAATTTGCGGCAGTTGAAAATTATTTTTTGAATAATTTACTATAGAAAAGGCAATCCCTGGCGCAATTAAAATTTGCGACAGTTGAAAATTATTTTTTGAATAATTTACTATAGAAAGGCAATCCCTGGCGTAATTAAAATTTGCGACAGTTGAAAATTATTTTGTGAGAAATTTACTATAGAAAAGGCAATCCCTGGCGTAATTAAAATTTGCGACAGTTGAAAATTATTTTTTGAAAAAATTACTATAGAAAAGGCAATCCCTGGCGCAATTAAAATTTGCGACAGTAAAAAATTATTTTTTGAATAATTTACTATAGAAAAGGCAATCCCTGGCGTAATTAAAATTTGCGATAGTTGAAAATTATTTTGTGAGAAATTTACTATAGAAAAGGCAATCCCTGGCGCAATTAAAATTTGCGATAGTAAACAATTATTTTTTGAATAATTTGCTGTAGAAAAGGCAATCCCTGGCGGAATTAAAATTTGCGACAGTATAAAATTATTTTTTGAATAATTTACTATAGAAAAGGCAATCCCTGGCACAATTAAAATTTGCGACAGTAGAAAATTATTTTTTGAATTATTTACTATAGAAAAGGCAATCCCTGGCGTAATTAAAATTTGCGACAGTTGAAAATTATTTTGTGAGAAATTTACTATAGAAAAGGCAATCCCTGGCGTAATTAAAATTTGGGACAGTTGAAAATTATTTTTTGAATAATTTACTATAGAAAAGGCAATCCCTGGCGCACTTAAATTTTGCGACAGTAGAAAATTATTTTTTGAAAAATTTACTATAGAAAAGGCAATCCCTGGCGCAATTAAAATTTGCGACAGTTGAAAATTATTTTTTGAATAGTTTACTATAGAAAAGGCAATCCCTGGCGTAATTAAAATTTGCGACAGTAGAAAATTATTTTTTGCAAAATTTACTATAGAAAAGGCAATCCTTGGCGCACTTAAAATTTGCGACAGTATAAAATTATTTTTTGAATAATTTACTATATAAAAGGCAATCCCTGGCGCAATTAAAATTTGCGACGATTGAAAATTATTTTTTGAATAATTTACTATAGAAAAGGCAATCCCTGGCGCAATTAAAATTTGCGACAGTAAAAAATTATTTTTTGAATAATTTACTATATAAAAGGCAATCCCTGGCGCAATTAAAATTTGCGACAGTTGAAAATTATTTTTTGAATAATTTACTATAGAAAGGCAATCCCTGGCGTAATTAAAATCTGCGACAGTAAAAAATTATTTTTTGAATAATTTACTATAGAAAAGGCAATCCCTGGCGTAATTAAAATTTGCGACAGTTGAAAATTATTTTTTGAATAATTTACAATAGAAAAGGCAATCCCTGGCGCAATTAAAATTTGCGACAGTTGAAAATTATTTTTTGAATAATTTACTATAGAAAGGCAATCCCTGGCGTAATTAAAATTTGCGACAGTTGAAAATTATTTTGTGAGAAATTTACTATAGAAAAGGCAATCCCTGGCGTAATTAAAATTTGCGACAGTTGAAAATTATTTTTTGAATAAATTACTATAGAAAAGGCAATCCCTGGCGCAATTAAAATTTGCGACAGTAAAAAATTATTTTTTGAATAATTTACTATAGAAAAGGCCATCCCTGGCTTAATTAAAATTTGCGATAGTTGAAAATTATTTTGTGAGAAATTTACTATAGAAAAAGCAATCCCTGGCGCAATTAAAATTTGCGATAGTAAACAATTATTTTTTGAATAATTTGCTGTAGAAAAGGCAATCCCTGGCGCAATTAAAATTTGCGACAGTATAAAATTATTTTTTGAATAATTTACTATAGAAAAGGCAATCCCTGGCGCAATTAAAATTTGCGACAGTAGAAAATTATTTTTTGAATTATTTACTATAGAAAAGGCTATCCCTGGCGTAATTAAAATTTGCGACAGTTGAAAATTATTTTGTGAGAAATTTACTATAGAAAAGGCAATCCCTGGCGTAATTAAAATTTGGGACAGTTGAAAATTATTTTTTGAATAATTTACTATAGAAAAGGCAATCCCTGGCGCACTTAAAATTTGCGACAGTTGAAAATTATTTTTTGAATAATTTACTATAGAAAAGGCAATCCCTGGCGCAATAAAAATTTGCGATAGTTGAAAATTATTTTGTGAGAAATTTACTATAGAAAAGGCAATCCCTGGCGCAATTAAAATTTGCGATAGTAAACAATTATTTTTTGAATAATTTGCTGTAGAAAAGGCAATCCCTGGCGTAATTAAAATTTGGGACAGTTGAAAATTATTTTTTGAATAATTTACTATAGAAAAGGCAATCCCTGGCGCACTTAAATTTTGCGACAGTAGAAAATTATTTTTTGAAAAATTTACTATAGAAAAGGCAATCCCTGGCGCAATTAAAATTTGCGACAGTAGAAAATTATTTTTTGAATAATTTACTATAGAAAAGGCAATCCCTGGCGCAATTACAATTTGCGACAGTTGAAAATTATTTTTTGAATAATTTACTATAGAAAAAGCAATCCCTGGCGTAATTAAAATTTGCGACAGTAGAAAATTATTTTTTGAATAATTTACTATAGAAAAGGCAATCCCTGGCGCAATTAAAACTTGCGATAGTAAAAAATTATTTTTTGAATAATTTACTATAGAAAAGGCAATCCCTGGCGTAATTAAAATTTGCGACAGTAGAAAATTATTTTTTGAATAATTTACTGTAAAAAAGGCAATCCCTGGCGCAATTAATACTTGCGATAGTAAAAAATTATTTTTTGAATAATTTAATATGGAAAAGGCAATCCCTGGCGCACTTAAAATTTGCGACAGTAGAAAATTATTTTTTGAATAATTTACTATAGAAAAGGCAATCCCTGGCGCACTTAAAATTTGCGACAGTAGAAAATTATTTTTTGAATAATTTACTATAGAAAAGGCAATCCCTGGCGTAATTAAAATTTGCGACAGTAGAAAATTATTTTTTGAATTATTTACTATAGAAAAGGCAATCCCTGGCGCACTTAAAATTTGCGACAGTAGAAAATTATTTTTTGAATAATTTACTATAGAAAAGGCAATCCCTGGCGCAATTAAAATTTGCGACAGTATAAAATTATTTTTTGAATAATTTACTATATAAAAGGCAATTCCTGGCGTATTTAAAATTTGCGACATTAGAAAATTATTTTTTGAATAATTTACTATAGAAAAGGCAATCCCTGGCGTAATTAAAATTTGCGACAGTAGAAAATTATTTTTTGAATAATTTGCTGTAGAAAAGGCAATCCCTGGCGGAATTAAAATTTGCGACAGTATAAAATTATTTTTTGAATAATTTACTATACAAAAGGCAATCCCTGGCGCAATTAAAATTTCCGACAGTAGAAATTTATTTTTTGAATTATTTACTATAGAAAAGGCAATCCCTGGCGTAATTAAAATTTGCGACAGTTGAAAATTATTTTGTGAGAAATTTACTATAGAAAAGGCAATCCCTGGCGTAATTAAAATTTGCGACAGTTGAAAATTATTTTTTGAATAATTTACTATATAAAAGGCAATACCTGGCGTATTTAAAATTTGCGACAGTTGAAAATTATTTTTTGAATAGTTTACTATAGAAAAGGCAATCCCTGGCGTAATTAAAATTTGCGACAGTAGAAAATTATTTTTTGCAAAATTTACTATAGAAAAGGCAATCCCTGGCGCACTTAAAATTTGCGACAGTATAAAATTATTTTTTGAATAATTTACTAGATAAAAGGCAATCCCTGGCGCAATTAAAATTTGCGACGGTTGAAAATTATTTTTTGAATAATTTACTATAGAAAAGGCAATCCCTGGCGCAATTAAAATTTGCGACAGTAAAAAATTATTTTTTGAATAATTTACTATATAAAAGGCAATCCCTGGCGCAATTAAAATTTGCGACAGTTGAAAATTATTTTTTGAATAATTTACTATAGAAAGGCAATCCCTGGCGTAATTAAAATCTGCGAGAGTAAAAAATTATTTTTCGAATAATTTACTATAGAAAAGGCAATCCCTGGCGTAATTAAAATTTGCGACAGTTGAAAATTATTTTTTGAATAATTTACTATAGAAAAGGCAATCCCTGGCGCAATTAAAATTTGCGACAGTTGAAAATTATTTTTTGAATAATTTACTATAGAAAGGCAATCCCTGGCGTAATTAAAATTTGCGACAGTTGAAAATTATTTTGTGAGAAATTTACTATAGAAAAGGCAATCCCTGGCGTAATTAAAATTTGCGACAGTTGAAAATTATTTTTTGAATAAATTACTATAGAAAAGGCAATCCCTGGCGCAATTAAAATTTGCGACAGTAAAAAATTATTTTTTGAATAATTTACTATAGAAAAGGCAATCCCTGGCGTAATTAAAATTTGCGATAGTTGAATATTATTTTGTGAGAAATTTACTATAGAAAAAGCAATCCCTGGCGCAATTAAAATTTGCGATAGTAAACAATTATTTTTTGAATAATTTGCTGTAGAAAAGGCAATCCCTGGCGCAATTAAAATTTGCGACAGTATAAAATTATTTTTTGAATAATTTACTATAGAAAGGGCAATCCCTGGCGCAATTAAAATTTGCGACAGTAGAAAATTATTTTTTGAATTATTTACTATAGAAAAGGCAATCCCTGGCGTAATTAAAATTTGCGACAGTTGAAAATTATTTTGTGAGAAATTTACTATAGAAAAGGCAATTCCTGGCGTAATTAAAATTTGGGACAGTTGAAAATTATTTTTTGAATAATTTACTATAGAAATGGCAATCCCTGGCGCACTTAAAATTTGCGGCAGTTGAAAATTATTTTTTGAATAATTTACTATAGAAAAGGCAATCCCTGGCGCAATTAAAATTTGCGACAGTTGAAAATTATTTTTTGAATAATTTACTATAGAAAGGCAATCCCTGGCGTAATTAAAATTTGCGACAGTTGAAAATTATTTTGTGAGAAATTTACTATAGAAAAGGCAATCCCTGGCGTAATTAAAATTTGCGACACTTGAAAATTATTTTTTGAATAAATTACTATAGAAAAGGCAATCCCTGGCGCAATTAAAATTTGCGACAGTAAAAAATTATTTTTTGAATAATTTACTATAGAAAAGGCAATCCCTGGCGTAATTAAAATTTGCGATAGTTGAAAATTATTTTGTGAGAAATTTACTATAGAAAAGGCAATCCCTGGCGCAATTAAAATCTGCGATAGTAAACAATTATTTTTTGAATAATTTGCTGTAGAAAAGGCAATCCCTGGCGGAATTAAAATTTGCGACAGTATAAAATTATTTTTTGAATAATTTACTATAGAAAAGGCAATCCCTGGCACAATTAAAATTTGCGACAGTAGAAAATTATTTTTTGAATTATTTACTATAGAAAAGGCAATCCCTGGCGTAATTAAAATTTGCGACAGTTGAAAATTATTTTGTGAGAAATTTACTATAGAAAAGGCAATCCCTGGCGTAATTAAAATTTGGGACAGTTGAAAATTATTTTTTGAATAATTTACTATAGAAAAGGCAATCCCTGGCGCACTTAAATTTTGCGACAGTAGAAAATTATTTTTTGAAAAATTTACTATAGAAAAGGCAATCCCTGGCGCAATTAAAATTTGCGACAGTAGAAAATTATTTTTTGAATAATTTACTATAGAAAAGGCAATCCCTGGCGCAATTAAAATTTGCGACAGTTGAAAATTATTTTTTGAATAATTTACTATAGAAAAAGCAATCCCTGGCGCAATTAAAATTTGCGACAGTTGAAAATTATTTTTTGAATAATTTACTATAGAAAAGGCAATCCCTGGCGCACTTAAAATTTGCGACAGTAGAAAATTGTTTTGGAATAATTTACTATAGAAAAGGCAATCCCTGGCGCACTTAAAATTTGCGACAGTAAAAAATTATTTTTTGAATAATTTACTATAGAAAAGGCAATCCCTGGGATATTTAAAATTTGCGACAGTATAAAATTATTTTTTGAATAATTTACTGTAGAAAAGGCAATCCCTGGCGTAATTAAAATTTGCGACAGTATAAAATTATTTTTTGAATAATTTACTATAGAAAAGGCAATCCCTGGCGCACTTAAAATTTGCGACAGTAGAAAATTATTTTTTGAATAATTTACTATAGAAAAGGCAATCCCTGGCGCAATTAAAATTTGCGACAGTATAAAATTATTTTTTGAATAATTTACTATATAAAAGGCAATCCCTGTTGTATTTAAAATTTGCGACAGTAGAAAATTATTTTTTGAATAATTTACTATAGAAAAGGCAATCCCTGGCGTAATTAAAATTTGCGACAGTAGAAAATTATTTTTTGAATAATTGACTATAGAAAAGGCAATCCCTGGCGCAATTAAAACTTGCGATAGTAAAAAATTATTTTTTGAATAATTTACTATAGAAAAGGCAATCCCTGGCGTAATTAAAATTTGCGACAGTAGAAAATTATTTTTTGAATAATTTACTGTAGAAAAGGCAATCCCTGGCGCAATTAATACTTGCGATAGTAAAAAATTATTTTTTGAATAATTTACTATAGAAAAGGCAATCCCTGGCGCACTTAAAATTTGCGACAGTAGAAAATTATTTTTTGAATAATTTACTATAGAAAAGGCAATCCCTGGCGCACTTAAAATTTGCGACAGTAGAAAATTATTTTTTGAATAATTTACTATAGAAAAGGCAATCCCTGCCGTAATTAAAATTTGCGACAGTAGAAAATTATTTTTTGAATTATTTACTATAGAAAAGGCAATCCCTGGCGCACTTAAAATTTGCGACAGTAGAAAATTATTTTTTGAATAATTTACTATAGAAAAGGCAATCCCTGGCGCAATTAAAATTTGCGACAGTATAAAATAATTTTTTGAATAATTTACTATATAAAAGGCAATTCCTGGCGTATTTAAAATTTGCGACAGTAGAAAATTATTTTTTGAATAATTTACTATAGAAAAGGCAATCCCTGGCGTAATTAAAATTTGCGACAGTAGAAAATTATTTTTTGAATAATTTACTATAGAAAAGGCAATCCCTGGCGCAATTAAAATTTGCGATAGTAAAAAATTATTTTTTGAATAATTTACTATAGAAAAGGCAATCCCTGGCGTAATTAAAATTTGCGACAGTATAAAATTATTTTTTGAATAATTTACTATAGAAAAGGCAATCCCTGGGGTATTTAAAATTTGCGACAGTAGAAAATTATTTTTTGAATAATTTAC
Source organism: Dioctria linearis (assembly GCA_963930735.1). Lineage (NCBI taxonomy): Eukaryota > Metazoa > Arthropoda > Insecta > Diptera > Asilidae > Dioctria > Dioctria linearis. The sequence goes on from CAWVNZ010002950.1 coordinate 44,610, forward strand.
TATACAAAAGGCAATCCCTGGCGTAATTAAAATTTGCGACAGTAGAAAATTATTTTTTGAATAATTTACTGTAGAAAAGGCAATCCCTGGCGCAATTAAAACTTGCGATAGTAAAAAATTACTTTTTGAATAATTTACTATAGAAAAGGCAATCCCTGGCGCACTTAAAATTTGCGACAGTAGAAAATTATTTTTTGAATAATTTACTATAGAAAAGGCAATCCCTGGCGCACTTAAAATTTGCGACAGTAGAAAATTATTTTTTGAATAATTTACTATAGAAAAGGTAATCCCTGGCGTAGTTAAAATTTGCGACAGTAGAAAATTATTTTTTGAATAATTTACTATAGAAAAGGCAATCCCTGGCGCAATTAAAATTTGCGACAGTATAAAATTATTTTTTGAATAATTTATTATAGAAAAGGCAATCCCTGGCGTAATTAAAATTTGCGACAGTTGAAAATTATTTTTTTAATAATTTACTATAGAAAAGGCAATCCCTGGCGCACTTAAAATTTGCGACAGTAGAAAATTATTTTTTGAATAATTTACTATAGTAATGGCAATCCCTGGCGCAATTAAAACTTGCGATAGTAAAAAATTATTTTTTGAATAATTTACTGTAGAAAAGGCAATCCCTGGAGCAATTAAAATTTGCAACAGTTGAAAATTATTTTTTGAATAATTTACTATAGAAAAGGCAATCCCTGGCGCAATTAAAATTTGCGACAGTATAAAATTATTTTTTGAATAATTTTCTATATAAATTGCAATCCCTGGCGTATTTAAAATTTGCGACAGTAGAAATGTATTTTTTGAATAATTTACTATAGAAAAGGCAATCCCTGGCGCAATTAAAATTTGCGACAGTAAAAAATTATTTTTTGAATAATTTACTATAGAAAAGGCAATCCCTGGCGCAATTAAAATTTGCGACAGTAAAAAATTATTTTTTGAATAATTTACTATAGAAAAGGTAATCCCTGGCGTAATTAAAATTTGCGACAGTAGAAAATTACTTTTTGAATAATTTACTATAGAAAAGGCAATCCCTGGCGCAATTAAAATTTGCGACAGTATAAAATTATTTTTTGAATAATTTACTATAGAAAAGGCAATCCCTGGCATAATTAAAATTTGCGACAGTATAAAATTATTTTTTGAATAATTTACTATAGAAAAGGCAATCCCTGGCGTAATTAAAATTTGCGATAGTTGAAAATTATTTTGTGAGAAATTTACTATAGAAAAGGCAATCCCTGGCGCAATTAAAATTTGCGATAGTAAACAATTATTTTTTGAATAATTTGCTGTAGAAAAGGCAATCCCTGGCGGAATTAAAATTTGCGACAGTATAAAATTATTTTTTGAATAATTTACTATAGAAAAGGCAATCCCTGGCACAATTAAAATTTGCGACAGTAGAAAATTATTTTTTGAATTATTTACTATAGAAAAGGCAATCCCTGGCGTAATTAAAATTTGCGACAGTTGAAAATTATTTTGTGAGAAATTTACTATAGAAAAGGCAATCCCTGGCGTAATTAAAATTTGGGACAGTTGAAAATTATTTTTTGAATAATTTACTATAGAAAAGGCAATCCCTGGCGCACTTAAATTTTGCGACAGTAGAAAATTATTTTTGAAAAATTTACTATAGAAAAGGCAATCCCTGGCGCAATTAAAATTTGCGACAGTAGAAAATTATTTTTTGAATAATTTACTATAGAAAAGGCAATCCCTGGCGCAATTAAAATTTGCGACAGTTGAAAATTATTTTTTGAATAAATTTACTATAGAAAAAGCAATCCCTGGCGCAATTAAAATTTGCGACAGTTGAAAATTATTTTTTGAATAATTTACTATAGAAAAGGCAATCCCTGGCGCACTTAAAATTTGCGACAGTAGAAAATTATTTTGGAATAATTTACTATAGAAAAGGCAATCCCTGGCGCACTTAAAATTTGCGACAGTAAAAAATTATTTTTGAATAATTTACTATAGAAAAGGCAATCCCTGGGATATTTAAAATTTGCGACAGTATAAAATTATTTTTTGAATAATTTACTGTAGAAAAGGCAATCCCTGGCGTAATTAAAATTTGCGACAGTATAAAATTATTTTTTGAATAATTTACTATAGAAAAGGCAATCCCTGGCGCTCTTAAAATTTGCGACAGTAGAAAATTATTTTTTGAATAATTTACTATAGAAAAGGCAATCCCTGGCGCAATTAAAATTTGCGACAGTATAAAATTATTTTTTGAATAATTTACTATATAAAAGGCAATCCCTGTTGTATTTAAAATTTGCGACAGTAGAAAATTATTTTTTGAATAATTTACTATAGAAAAGGCAATCCCTGGCGTAATTAAAATTTGCGACAGTAGAAAATTATTTTTTGAATAATTGACTATAGAAAAGGCAATCCCTGGCGCAATTAAAATTTGCGACAGTATAAAATTATTTTTTGAATAATTTACTATAGAAAAGGCAATCCCTGGCGCAATTAAAATTTGCGACAGTATAAAATTATTTTTTGAATAATTTTCTATATAAATTGCAATCCCTGGCGTATTTAAAATTTGCGACAGTAGAAATGTATTTTTTGAATAATTTACTATAGAAAAGGCAATCCCTGGCGCAATTAAAATTTGCGACAGTAAAAAATTATTTTTTGAATAATTTACTATAGAAAAGGCAATCCCTGGCGCAATTAAAATTTGCGACAGTAAAAAATTATTTTTTGAATAATTTACTATAGAAAAAGGTAATCCCTGGCGTAATTAAAATTTGCGACAGTAGAAAATTACTTTTTGAATAATTTACTATAGAAAAGGCAATCCCTGGCGCAATTAAAATTTGCGACAGTATAAAATTATTTTTTGAATAATTTACTATAGAAAAGGCAATCCCTGGCATAATTAAAATTTGCGACAGTATAAAATTATTTTTTGAATAATTTACTATAGAAAAGGCAATCCCTGGCGTAATTAAAATTTGCGATAGTTGAAAATTATTTTGTGAGAAATTTACTATAGAAAAGGCAATCCCTGGCGCAATTAAAATTTGCGATAGTAAACAATTATTTTTTGAATAATTTGCTGTAGAAAAGGCAATCCCTGGCGGAATTAAAATTTGCGACAGTATAAAATTATTTTTTGAATAATTTACTATAGAAAAGGCAATCCCTGGCACAATTAAAATTTGCGACAGTAGAAAATTATTTTTTGAATTATTTACTATAGAAAAGGCAATCCCTGGCGTAATTAAAATTTGCGACAGTTGAAAATTATTTTGTGAGAAATTTACTATAGAAAAGGCAATCCCTGGCGTAATTAAAATTTGGGACAGTTGAAAATTATTTTTGAATAATTTACTATAGAAAAGGCAATCCCTGGCGCACTTAAATTTTGCGACAGTAGAAAATTATTTTTTGAAAAATTTACTATAGAAAAGGCAATCCCTGGCGCAATTAAAATTTGCGACAGTAGAAAATTATTTTTTGAATAATTTACTATAGAAAAGGCAATCCCTGGCGCAATTAAAATTTGCGACAGTTGAAAATTATTTTTTGAATAATTTACTATAGAAAAAGCAATCCCTGGCGCAATTAAAATTTGCGACAGTTGAAAATTATTTTTTGAATAATTTACTATAGAAAAGGCAATCCCTGGCGCACTTAAAATTTGCGACAGTAGAAAATTATTTTGGAATAATTTACTATAGAAAAGGCAATCCCTGGCGCACTTAAAATTTGCGACAGTAAAAAATTATTTTTTGAATAATTTACTATAGAAAAGGCAATCCCTGGGATATTTAAAATTTGCGACAGTATAAAATTATTTTTTGAATAATTTACTGTAGAAAAGGCAATCCCTGGCGTAATTAAAATTTGCGACAGTATAAAATTATTTTTTGAATAATTTACTATAGAAAAGGCAATCCCTGGCGCTCTTAAAATTTGCGACAGTAGAAAATTATTTTTTGAATAATTTACTATAGAAAAGGCAATCCCTGGCGCAATTAAAATTTGCGACAGTATAAAATTATTTTTTGAATAATTTACTATATAAAAGGCAATCCCTGTTGTATTTAAAATTTGCGACAGTAGAAAATTATTTTTTGAATAATTTACTATAGAAAAGGCAATCCCTGGCGTAATTAAAATTTGCGACAGTAGAAAATTATTTTTTGAATAATTGACTATAGAAAAGGCAATCCCTGGCGCAATTAAAACTTGCGATAGTAAAAAATTATTTTTTGAATAATTTACTATAGAAAAGGCAATCCCTGGCGTAATTAAAATTTGCGACAGTAGAAAATTATTTTTTGAATAATTTACTGTAGAAAAGGCAATCCCTGGCGCAATTAATACTTGCGATAGTAAAAAATTATTTTTTGAATAATTTACTATAGAAAAGGCAATCCCTGGCGCACTTAAAATTTGCGACAGTAGAAAATTATTTTTTGAATAATTTACTATAGAAAAGGCAATCCCTGGCGCACTTAAAATTTGCGACAGTAGAAAATTATTTTTTGAATAATTTACTATAGAAAAGGCAATCCCTGCCGTAATTAAAATTTGCGACAGTAGAAAATTATTTTTTGAATTATTTACTATAGAAAAGGCAATCCCTGGCGCACTTAAAATTTGCGACAGTAGAAAATTATTTTTTGAATAATTTACTATAGAAAAGGCAATCCCTGGCGCAATTAAAATTTGCGACAGTATAAAATTATTTTTTGAATAATTTACTATATAAAAGGCAATTCCTGGCGTATTTAAAATTTGCGACAGTAGAAAATTATTTTTTGAATAATTTACTATAGAAAAGGCAATCCCTGGCGTAATTAAAATTTGAGACAGTAGAAAATTATTTTTTGAATAATTTACTATAGAAAAGGCAATCCCTGGCGCAATTAAAATTTGCGATAGTAAAAAATTATTTTTTGAATAATTTACTATAGAAAAGGCAATCCCTGGCGTAATTAAAATTTGCGACAGTATAAAATTATTTTTTGAATAATTTACTATAGAAAAGGCAATCCCTGGGGTATTTAAAATTTGCGACAGTAGAAAATTATTTTTTGAATAATTTACTATACAAAAGGCAATCCCTGGCGTAATTAAAATTTGCGACAGTAGAAAATTATTTTTTGAATAATTTACTGTAGAAAAGGCAATCCCTGGCGCAATTAAAACTTGCGATAGTAAAAAATTACTTTTTGAATAATTTACTATAGAAAAGGCAATCCCTGGCGCACTTAAAATTTGCGACAGTAGAAAATTATTTTTTGAATAATTTACTATAGAAAAGGCAATCCCTGGCGCACTTAAAATTTGCGACAGTAGAAAATTATTTTTTGAATAATTTACTATAGAAAAGGTAATCCCTGGCGTAGTTAAAATTTGCGACAGTAGAAAATTATTTTTTGAATAATTTACTATAGAAAAGGCAATCCCTGGCGCAATTAAAATTTGCGACAGTATAAAATTATTTTTTGAATAATTTATTATAGAAAAGGCAATCCCTGGCGTAATTAAAATTTGCGACAGTTGAAAATTATTTTTTGAATAATTTACTATAGAAAAGGCAATCCCTGGCGCACTTAAAATTTGCGACAGTAGAAAATTATTTTTTGAATAATTTACTATAGAAATGGCAATCCCTGGCGCAATTAAAACTTGCGATAGTAAAAAATTATTTTTTGAATAATTTACTGTAGAAAAGGCAATCCCTGGAGCAATTAAAATTTGCAACAGTTGAAAATTATTTTTTGAATAATTTACTATAGAAAAGGCAATCCCTGGCGCAATTAAAATTTGCGACAGTATAAAATTATTTTTTGAATAATTTACTATATAAATTGCAATCCCTGGCGTATTTAAAATTTGCGACAGTAGAAAATTATTTTTTGAATAATTTACTATAGAAAAGGCAATCCCTGGCGCAATTAAAATTTGCGACAGTAAAAAATTATTTTTTGAATAATTTACTATAGAAAAGGCAATCCCTGGCGCAATTAAAATTTGCGACAGTAAAAAATTATTTTTTGAATAATTTACTATAGAAAAGGTAATCCCTGGCGTAATTAAAATTTGCGACAGTAGAAAATTACTTTTTGAATAATTTACTATAGAAAAGGCAATCCCTGGCGCAATTAAAATTTGCGACAGTATAAAATTATTTTTTGAATAATTTACTATAGAAAAGGCAATCCCTGGCATAATTAAAATTTGCGACAGTATAAAATTATTTTTTGAATAATTTACTATAGAAAAGGCAATCCCTGGCGCACTTAAAATTTGCGACAGTAGAAAATTATTTTTTGAATAATTTACTATAGAAAAGGCAATCCCTGGCGCAATTAAAATTTGCGACAGTATAGAATTATTTTTTGAATAATTTACTATAGAAAAGGCAATCCCTGGCGCAATTAAAATTTGCGACAGTATAAAATTATTTTTTGAATAATTTACTATATAAAATGCAATCCCTGGCGTATTTAAAATTTGCGACAGCAGAAAATTATTTTTTGAATAATTTACTATAGAAAAGGCAATCCCTGGCGTAATTAAAATTTGCGACAGTAAAAAATTATTTTTTGAATAATTTACTATAGAAAAGGCAATCCCTGGCGTAATTAAAATTTGCGACAGTTGAAAATAATTTTTTGAATAATTTACTATAGAAAAGGCAATCCCTGGCGTACTTAAAATTTGCGACAGTATAAAATTATTTTTTGAATAATTTACTATAGAAAAGGCAATCCCTGGCGCAATTAAAATTTGCGAAAGTAAAAAATTATTTTTTGAATAATTTACTATAGAAAAAGCAATCCCTGGCGCAATTAAAATTTGCGACAGTATAAAATTATTTTTTGAATAATTTACTATAGAAAAGGCAATCCCTGGCGCAATTAAAATTTGCGACAGTATAAAATCATTTTTTGAATAATTTACTATAGAAAAGGCAATCCCTGGCATAATTAAAATTTGCGACAGTATAAAATTATTTTTTGAATAATTTACTATAGAAAAGGCAATCCCTGGCGCACTTAAAATTTGTGACAGTAGAAAATTATTTTTTGAATAATTTACTATAGAAAAGGCAATCCCTGGCGCAATTAAAATTTGCGACAGTATAGAATTATTTTTTGAATAATTTACTATAGAAAAGGCAATCCCTGGCGCAATTAAAATTTGCGACAGTATAAAATTATTTTTTGAATAATTTACTATATAAAATGCAATCCCTGGCGTATTTAAAATTTGCGACAGTAGAAAATTATTTTTTGAATAATTTACTATAGAAAAGGCAATCCCTGGCGTAATTAAAATTTTCGACAGTAAAAAATTATTTTTTGAATAATTTACTATAGAAAAGGCAATCCCTGGCGTAATTAAAATTTGCGACAGTTGAAAATAATTTTTTGAATAATTTACTATAGAAAAGGCAATCCCTGGCGCAATTAAAATTTGCGACAGTAAAAAATTATTTTTTGAATAATTTACTATAGAAAAGGTAATCCCTGGCGTAATTAAAATTTGCGACAGTAGAAAATTACTTTTTGAATAATTTACTATAGAAAAGGCAATCCCTGGCGCAATTAAAATTTGCGACAGTATAAAATTATTTTTTGAATAATTTACTATAGAAAAGGCAATCCCTGGCATAATTAAAATTTGCGACAGTATAAAATTATTTTTTGAATAATTTACTATAGAAAAGGCAATCCCTGGCGCACTTAAAATTTGCGACAGTAGAAAATTATTTTTTGAATAATTTACTATAGAAAAGGCAATCCCTGGCGCAATTAAAATTTGCGACAGTATAGAATTATTTTTTGAATAATTTACTATAGAAAAGGCAATCCCTGGCGCAATTAAAATTTGCGACAGTATAAAATTATTTTTTGAATAATTTACTATATAAAATGCAATCCCTGGCGTATTTAAAATTTGCGACAGTAGAAAATTATTTTTTGAATAATTTACTATAGAAAAGGCAATCCCTGGCGTAATTAAAATTTGCGACAGTAAAAAATTATTTTTTGAATAATTTACTATAGAAAAGGCAATCCCTGGCGTAATTAAAATTTGCGACAGTTGAAAATAATTTTTTGAATAATTTACTATAGAAAAGGCAATCCCTGGCGTACTTAAAATTTGCGACAGTATAAAATTATTTTTTGAATAATTTACTATAGAAAAGGCAATCCCTGGCGCAATTAAAATTTGCGAAAGTAAAAAATTATTTTTTGAATAATTTACTATAGAAAAAGCAATCCCTGGCGCAATTAAAATTTGCGACAGTATAAAATTATTTTTTGAATAATTTACTATAGAAAAGGCAATCCCTGGCGCAATTAAAATTTGCGACAGTATAAAATCATTTTTTGAATAATTTACTATAGAAAAGGCAATCCCTGGCATAATAAAAATTTGCGACAGTATAAAATTATTTTTTGAATAATTTACTATAGAAAAGGCAATCCCTGGCGCACTTAAAATTTGCGACAGTAGAAAATTATTTTTTGAATAATTTACTATAGAAAAGGCAATCCCTGGCGCATTTAAAATTTGCGACAGTATAGAATTATTTTTTGAATAATTTACTATAGAAAAGGCAATCCCTGGCGCAATTAAAATTTGCGACAGTATAAAATTATTTTTTGAATAATTTACTATATAAAATGCAATCCCTGGTGTATTTAAAATTTGCGACAGTAGAAAATTATTTTTTGAATAATTTACTATAGAAAAGGCAATCCCTGGCGTAATTAAAATTTTCGACAGTAAAAAATTATTTTTTGAATAATTTACTATAGAAAAGGCAATCCCTGGCGTAATTAAAATTTGCGACAGTTGAAAATAATTTTTTGAATAATTTACTATAGAAAAGGCAATCCCTGGCGTACTTAAAATTTGCGACAGTATAAAATAATTTTTTGAATAATTTACTATAGAAAAGGCAATCCCTGGCGCAATTAAAATTTGCGACAGTAAAAAATTATTTTTTGAATAATTTACTATAGAAAAAGCAATCCCTGGCGCAATTAAAATTTGCGACAGTATAAAATTATTTTTTGAATAATTTACTATAGAAAAGGCAATCCCTGGCGCAATTAAAATTTGCGACAGTATAAAATTATTTTTTGAATAATTTACTATAGAAAAGGCAATCCCTGGCGTAATTAAAATTTGCGACAGTATAAAATTAATTTTTGAAAAATTTACTATATAAAAGGCAATCCCTGGCGTAATTAAAATTTCCGACAGTAGAAAATTATTTTTTGAATAATTTACTGTAGAAAAGGCAATCCCTGGCGCAATTAAAACTTGCGATAGTAAAAAATTATTTTTTGAATAATTTACTATAGAAAAGTCAATCCCTGGCGTAATTAAAATTTGCGACAGTAGAAAATTACTTTTTGAATAATTTACTATAGAAAAGGCAATCCCTGGCGCAATTAAAATTTGCGACAGTATAAAATTATTTTTTGAATAATTTACTATAGAAAAGGCAATCCCTGGCATAATTAAAATTTGCGACAGTATTAAATTATTTTTTGAATAATTTACTATAGAAAAGGCAATCCCTGGCGCACTTAAAATTTGCGACAGTAGAAAATTATTTTTTGAATAATTTACTATAGAAAAGGCAATCCCTGGCGCAATTAAAATTTGCGACAGTATAAAATTATTTTTTGAATAATTTACTATAGAAAAGGCAATCCCTGGCGCAATTAAAATTTGCGACAGTTTAAAATTATTTTTTGAGTAATTTACTATATAAAAGGCAATCCCTGGCGTATTTAAAATTTGCGACAGTAGAAAATTATTTTTTGAATAATTTACTATAGAAAAGGCAATCCCTGGCGTAATTAAAATTTGCGACAGTAAAAAATTATTTTTTGAATAATTTACTATAGAAAAGGCAATCCGTGGCGTAATTAAAATTTGCGACAGTTGAAAATAATTTTTTGAATAATTTACTATAGAAAAGGCAATCCCTGGCGTATTTAAAATTTGCGACAGTATAAAATTATTTTTTGAATAATTTACTATAGAAAAGGCAATCCCTGGCGCAATTAAAACTTGCGATAGTAAAAAATTATTTTTTGAATAATTTACTGTAGAAAAGGCAATCCCTGGCGCAATTAAAATTTGCGACAGTTGAAAATTATTTTTTGAATAATTTACTATAGAAAAGGCAATCCCTGGCGCAATTAAAATTTTCGAAAGTAAAAAATTATTTTTTGAATAATTTACTGTAGAAAAGGCAATCCCTGGCGCAATTAAAATTTGCGACAGTATAAAATTATTTTTTGAATAATTTACTATAGAAAAGGCAATCCCTGGCGCAATTAAAATTTGTGACAGTAAAAAATTATTTTTTGAATAATTTACTATAGAAAAGGCAATCCCTGGCGCAATTAAAATTTGCGACAGTATAAAATTATTTTTTGAATAATTTACTATAGAAAAGGCAATCCCTGGCGTAATTAAAATTTGCGACAGTTGAAAATTATTTTTTGAATAATTTACTATAGAAAAGGCAATCCCTGGGATATTTAAAATTTGCGACAGTAAAAAATTATTTTTTGAATAATTTACTATAGAAAAGGCAATCCCTGGCGTAATTAAAATTTGCGACAGTATAAAATTATTTTTTGAATAATATACTATAGAAAAGGCAATCCCTGGCGCAATTAAAATTTGCGACAGTATAGAATTATTTTTTGAATAATTTACTATAGAAAAGGCAATCCCTGGCGTAATTAAAATTTGCGACAGTATAAAATTAATTTTTGAAAAATTTACTATATAAAAGGCAATCCCTGGCGTAATTAAAATTTGCGACAGTAGAAAATTATTTTTTGAATAAATTACTGTAGAAAAGGCAATCCCTGGCGCAATTAAAACTTGCGATAGTAAAAAATTATTTTTTGAATAATTTACTATAGAAAAGGCAATCCCTGGCGTAATTAAAATTTGCGAAAGTAGAAAATTACTTTTTGAATAATTTACTATAGAAAAGGCAATCCCTGGCGCAATTAAAATTTGCGACAGTATAAAATTATTTTTTGAATAATTTACTATAGAAAAGGCAATCCCTGGCATAATTAAAATTTGCGACAGTATAAAATTATTTTTTGAATAATTTACTATAGAAAAGGCAATCCCTGGCGCACTTAAAATTTGCGACAGTATAAAATTATTTTTTGAATAATTTACTATAGAAAAGGCAATCCCTGGCGCAATTAAAATTTGCGACAGTATAGAATTATTTTTTGAATAATTTACTATAGAAAAGGCAATCCCTGGCGCACTTAAAATTTGCGACAGTATAAAATTATTTTTTGAATAATTTACTATAGAAAAGGCAATCCCTGGCGCAATTAAAATTTGCGACAGTATAGAATTATTTTTTGAATAATTTACTATAGAAAAGGCAATCCCTGGCGCAATTAAAATTTGCGACAGTATAAAATTATTTTTTGAATAATTTACTATATAAAATGCAATCCCTGGCGTATTTAAAATTTGCGACAGTATAAAATTATTTTTTGAATAATTTACTATAGAAAAGGCAATCCCTGGCGTAATTAAAATTTGCGACAGTAGAAAATTATTTTTTGAATAATTTACTATAGAAAAGGCAATCCCTGGCGCAATTAAAACTTGCGATAGTAAAAAATTATTTTTTGAATAATTTACTGTAGAAAAGGCAATCCCTGGCGCAATTAAAATTTGCGACAGTTGAAAATTATTTTTTGAATAATTTACTATAGAAAAGGCAATCCCTGGCGCAATTAAAATTTTCGAAAGTAAAAAATTATTTTTTGAATAATTTACTGTAGAAAAGGCAATCCCTGGCGCAATTAAAATTTGCGACAGTATAAAATTATTTTTTGAATAATTTACTATAGAAAAGGCAATCCCTGGCGCAATTAAAATTTGCGTCAGTAAAAAATTATTTTTTGAATAATTTACTATAGAAAAGGCAATCCCTGGCGCAATTAAAATTTGCGACAGTAAAAAATTATTTTTTGAATAATTTACTATAGAAAAGGCAATCCCTGGCGTAATTAAAATTTGCGACAGTAGAAAATTACTTTTTGAATAATTTGCTATAGAAAAGGCAATCCCTGGCGCAATTAAAATTTGCGACAGTATAAAATTATTTTTTGAATAATTTACTATAGAAAAGGCAATCCCTGGCATAATTAAAATTTGCGACAGTATAAAATTATTTTTTGAATAATTTACTATAGAAAAGGCAATCCCTGGCGCACTTAAAATTTGCGACAGTAGAAAATTATTTTTTGAATAATTTACTATAGAAAATGCAATCCCTGGCGCAATTAAAATTTGCGACAGTATAAAATTATTTTTTGAATAATTTACTATAGAAAAGGCAATCCCTGGCGCAATTAAAATTTGCGACAGTATAAAATTATTTTTTGAATAATTTACTATATAAAAGGCAATCCCTGGCGTATTTAAAATTTGCGACAGTATAAAATTATTTTTTGAATAATTTACTATAGAAAAGGCAATCCCTGGCGTAATTAAAATTTGCGACAGTAAAAAATTATTTTTTGAATAATTTACTATAGAAAAGGCAATCCCTGGCGTAATTAAAATTTGCGACAGTTGAAAATAATTTTTTGAATAATTTACTATAGAAAAGGCAATCCCTGGCGCAATTAAAATTTGTGACAGTAAAAAATTATTTTTTGAATAATTTACTATAGAAAAGGCAATCCCTGGCGCAATTAAAATTTGCGACAGTATAAAATTATTTCTTGAATAATTTACTATATAAAATGCAATCCCTGGCGTATTTAAAATTTGCGACAGTAGAAAATTATTTTTTGAATAATTTACTATAGAAAAGGCAATCCCTGGCGTAATTAAAATTTGCGACAGTAAAAAATTATTTTTTGAATAATTTACTATAGAAAAGGCAATCCCTGGCGTAATTAAAATTTGCGACAGTTGAAAATAATTTTTTGAATAATTTACTATAGAAAAGGCAATCCCTGGCGTACTTAAAATTTGCGACAGTATAAAATTATTTTTTGAATAATTTACTATAGAAAAGGCAATCCCTGGCGCAATTAAAATTTGCGAAAGTAAAAAATTATTTTTTGAATAATTTACTATAGAAAAAGCAATCCCTGGCGCAATTAAAATTTGCGACAGTATAAAATTATTTTTTGAATAATTTACTATAGAAAAGGCAATCCCTGGCGCAATTAAAATTTGCGACAGTATAAAATCATTTTTTGAATAATTTACTATAGAAAAGGCAATCCCTGGCATAATTAAAATTTGCGACAGTATAAAATTATTTTTTGAATAATTTACTATAGAAAAGGCAGTCCCTGGCGCACTTAAAATTTGCGACAGTAGAAAATTATTTTTTGAATAATTTACTATAGAAAAGGCAATCCCTGGCGCAATTAAAATTTGCGACAGTATAGAATTATTTTTTGAATAATTTACTATAGAAAAGGCAATCCCTGGCGCAATTAAAATTTGCGACAGTATAAAATTATTTTTTGAATAATTTACTATATAAAATGCAATCCCTGGCGTATTTAAAATTTGCGACAGTAGAAAATTATTTTTTGAATAATTTACTATAGAAAAAGCAATCCCTGGCGCAATTAAAATTTGCGACAGTATAAAATTATTTTTTGAATAATTTACTATAGAAAAGGCAATCCCTGGCGTATTTAAAATTTGCGACAGTATAAAATTATTTTTTGAATAATTTACTATAGAAAAGGCAATCCCTGGCGTAATTAAAATTTGCGACAATATAAAATTATTTTTTGAATAATTTACTATAGAAAAGGCAATCCCTGGCGCAATTAAAATTTGCGACAGTATAAAATTATTTTTTGAATAATTTACTATAGAAAAGGCAATCCCTGGCGTAATTAAAATTTGCGACAGTATAAAATTAATTTTTGAAAAATTTACTATATAAAAGGCAATCCCTGGCGTAATTAAAATTTGCGACAGTAGAAAATTATTTTTTGAATAATTTACTGTAGAAAAGGCAATCCCTGGCGCAATTAAAACTTGCGATAGTAAAAAATTATTTTTTGAATAATTTACTATAGAAAAGTCAACCCTGGCGTAATTAAAATTTGCGACAGTAGAAAATTACTTTTTGAATAATTTACTATAGAAAAGGCAATCCCTGGCGCAATTAAAATTTGCGACAGTATAAAATTATTTTTTGAATAATTTACTATAGAAAAGGCAATCCCTGGCATAATTAAAATTTGCGACAGTATTAAATTATTTTTTGAATAATTTACTATAGAAAAGGCAATCCCTGGCGCACTTAAAATTTGCGACAGTAGAAAATTATTTTTTGAATAATTTACTATAGAAAAGGCAATCCCTGGCGCAATTAAAATTTGCGACAGTATAAAATTATTTTTTGAATAATTTACTATAGAAAAGGCAATCCCTAGTGCAATTAAAATTTGCGACAGTTTAAAATTATTTTTTGAGTAATTTACTATATAAAAGGCAATCCCTGGCGTATTTAAAATTTGCGACAGTAGAAAATTATTTTTTGAATAATTTACTATAGAAAAGGCAATCCCTGGCGTAATTAAAATTTGCGACAGTAAAAAATTATTTTTTGAATAATTTACTATAGAAAAGGCAATCCCTGGCGTAATTAAAATTTGCGACAGTTGAAAATAATTTTTTGAATAATTTACTATAGAAAAGGCAATCCCTGGCGTATTTAAAATTTGCGACAGTATAAAATTATTTTTTGAATAATTTACTATAGAAAAGGCAATCCCTGGCGCAATTAAAACTTGCGATAGTAAAAAATTATTTTTTGAATAATTTACTGTAGAAAAGGCAATCCCTGGCGCAGTTAAAATTTGCGAGAGTTGAAAATTATTTTTTGAATAATTTACTATAGAAAAGGCAATCCCTGGCGCAATTAAAATTTTCGAAAGTAAAAAATTATTTTTTGAATAATTTACTGTAGAAAAGGCAATCCCTGGCGCAATTAAAATTTGCGACAGTATAAAATTATTTTTTGAATAATTTACTATAGAAAAGGCAATCCCTGGCGCAATTAAAATTTGCGACAGTAAAAAATTATTTTTTGAATAATTTACTATAGAAAAGGCAATCCCTGGCGCAATTAAAATTTGCGACAGTATAAAATTATTTTTTGAATAATTTACTATAGAAAAGGCAATCCCTGGCGTAATTAAAATTTGCGACAGTTGAAAATTATTTTTTGAATAATTTACTATAGAAAAGGCAATCCCTGGGATATTTAAAATTTGCGACAGTAAAAAATTATTTTTTGAATAATTTACTATAGAAAAGGCAATCCCTGGCGTAATTAAAATTTGCGACAGTATAAAATTAATTTTTGAAAAATTTACTATATAAAAGGCAATCCCTGGCGCACTTAAAATTTGCGACAGTATAAAATTATTTTTTGAATAATTTACTATAGAAAAGGCAATCCCTGGCGTAATTAAAATTTGCGACAGTAAAAAATTATTTTTTGAATAATTTACTATAGAAAAGGCAATCCCTGGCGCAATTAAAATTTGCGACAGTATAAAATTATTTTTTGAATAATTTACTATAGAAAAGGCAATCCCCGGCGTAATTAAAATTTGCGACAGTATAAAATTATTTTTTGAATAATATACTATAGAAAAGGCAATCCCTGGCGCAATTAAAATTTGCGACAGTATAGAATTATTTTTTGAATAATTTACTATAGAAAAGGCAATCCCTGGCGTAATTAAAATTTGCGACAGTATAAAATTAATTTTTGAAAAATTTACTATATAAAAGGCAATCCCTGGCATAATTAAAATTTGCGACAGTAGAAAATTATTTTTTGAATAAATTACTGTAGAAAAGGCAATCCCTGGCGCAATTAAAACTTGCGATAGTAAAAAATTATTTTTTGAATAATTTACTATAGAAAAGGCAATCCCTGGCGTAATTAAAATTTGCGAAAGTAGAAAATTACTTTTTGAATAATTTACTATAGAAAAGGCAATCCCTGGCGCAATTAAAATTTGCGACAGTATAAAATTATTTTTTGAATAATTTACTATAGAAAAGGCAATCCCTGGCATAATTAAAATTTGCGACAGTATTAAATTATTTTTTGAATAATTTACTATAGAAAAGGCAATCCCTGGCGCACTTAAAATTTGCGACAGTAGAAAATTATTTTTTGAATAATTTACTATAGAAAAGGCAATCCCTGGCGCAATTAAAATTTGCGACAGTATAAAATTATTTTTTGAATAATTTACTATAGAAAAGGCAATCCCTGGCGCAATTAAAATTTGCGACAGTTTAAAATTATTTTTTGAGTAATTTACTATATAAAAGGCAATCCCTGGCGTATTTAAAATTTGCGACAGTAGAAAATTATTTTTTGAATAATTTACTATAGAAAAGGCAATCCCTGGCGTAATTAAAATTTGCGACAGTAAAAAATTATTTTTTGAATAATTTACTATAGAAAAGGCAATCCCTGGCGTAATTAAAATTTGCGACAGTTGAAAATAATTTTTTGAATAATTTACTATAGAAAAGGCAATCCCTGGCGTATTTAAAATTTGCGACAGTATAAAATTATTTTTTGAATAATTTACTATAGAAAAGGCAATCCCTGGCGCAATTAAAACTTGCGATAGTAAAAAATTATTTTTTGAATAATTTACTGTAGAAAAGGCAATCCCTGGCGCAATTAAAATTTGCGACAGTTGAAAATTATTTTTTGAATAATTTACTATAGAAAAGGCAATCCCTGGCGCAATTAAAATTTTCGAAAGTAAAAAATTATTTTTTGAATAATTTACTGTAGAAAAGGCAATCCCTGGCGCAATTAAAATTTGCGACAGTATAAAATTATTTTTTGAATAATTTACTATAGAAAAGGCAATCCCTGGCGCAATTAAAATTTGTGACAGTAAAAAATTATTTTTTGAATAATTTACTATAGAAAAGGCAATCCCTGGCGCAATTAAAATTTGCGACAGTATAAAATTATTTTTTGAATAATTTACTATAGAAAAGGCAATCCCTGGCGTAATTAAAATTTGCGACAGTTGAAAATTATTTTTTGAATAATTTACTATAGAAAAGGCAATCCCTGGGATATTTAAAATTTGCGACAGTAAAAAATTATTTTTTGAATAATTTACTATAGAAAAGGCAATCCCTGGCGTAATTAAAATTTGCAACAGTATAAAATTAATTTTTGAAAAATTTACTATATAAAAGGCAATCCCTGGCGCACTTAAAATTTGCGACAGTATAAAATTATTTTTTGAATAATTTACTATAGAAAAGGTAATCCCTGGCGTAATTAAAATTTGCGACAGTAAAAAATTATTTTTTGAATAATTTACTATAGAAAAGGCAATCCCTGGCGCAATTAAAATTTGCGACAGTATAAAATTATTTTTTGAATAATTTACTATAGAAAAGGCAATCCCTGGCGTAATTAAAATTTGCGACAGTATAAAATTATTTTTTGAATAATATACTATAGAAAAGGCAATCCCTGGCGCAATTAAAATTTGCGACAGTATAGAATTATTTTTTGAATAATTTACTATAGAAAAGGCAATCCCTGGCGTAATTAAAATTTGCGACAGTATAAAATTAATTTTTGAAAAATTTACTATATAAAAGGCAATCCCTGGCGTAATTAAAATTTGCGACAGTAGAAAATTATTTTTTGAATAAATTACTGTAGAAAAGGCAATCCCTGGCGCAATTAAAACTTGCGATAGTAAAAAATTATTTTTTGAATAATTTACTATAGAAAAGGCAATCCCTGGCGTAATTAAAATTTGCGAAAGTAGAAAATTACTTTTTGAATAATTTACTATAGAAAAGGCAATCCCTGGCGCAATTAAAATTTGCGACAGTATAAAATTATTTTTTGAATAATTTACTATAGAAAAGGCAATCCCTGGCATAATTAAAATTTGCGACAGTATAAAATTATTTTTTGAATAATTTACTATAGAAAAGGCAATCCCTGGCGCACTTAAAATTTGCGACAGTATAAAATTATTTTTTGAATAATTTACTATAGAAAAGGCAATCCCTGGCGCAATTAAAATTTGCGACAGTATAGAATTATTTTTTGAATAATTTACTATAGAAAAGGCAATCCCTGGCGCACTTAAAATTTGCGACAGTATAAAATTATTTTTTGAATAATTTACTATAGAAAAGGCAATCCCTGGCGCAATTAAAATTTGCGACAGTATAGAATTATTTTTTGAATAATTTACTATAGAAAAGGCAATCCCTGGCGCAATTAAAATTTGCGACAGTATAAAATTATTTTTTGAATAATTTACTATATAAAATGCAATCCCTGGCGTATTTAAAATTTGCGACAGTAGAAAATTATTTTTTGAATAATTTACTATAGAAAAGGCAATCCCTGGCGTAATTAAAATTTGCGACAGTAAAAAATTATTTTTTGAATAATTTACTATAGAAAAGGCAATCCCTGGCGTAATTAAAATTTGCGACAGTTGAAAATAATTTTTTGAATAATTTACTATAGAAAAGGCAATCCCTGGCGTACTTAAAATTTGCGACAGTATAAAATTATTTTTTGAATAATTTACTATAGAAAAGGCAATCCCTGGCGCAATTAAAACTTGCGATAGTAAAAAATTATTTTTTGAATAATTTACTATAGAAAAGGCAATCCCTGGAGCAATTAAAATTTGCGACAGTTGAAAATTATTTTTTGAATAATTTACTATAGAAAGGGCAATCCCTGGCGCAATTAAAATTTGCGACAGTATAAAATTACTTTTTGAATAATTTACTATAGAAAAGGCAATCCCTGGCGCAATTAAAATTTGCGACAGTATAAAATTATTTTTTGAATAATTTACTATATAAAAGGCAATCCCTGGCGTATTTAAAATTTGCGACAGTAGAAAATTATTTTTTGAATAATTTACTATAGAAAAGGCAATCCCTGGCGCAATTAAAACTTGCGATAGTAAAAAATTATTTTTTGAATAATTTACTGTAGAAAAGGCAATCCCTGGCGCAATTAAAATTTGCGACAGTTGAAAATTATTTTTTGAATAATTTACTATAGAAAAGGCAATCCCTGGCGCAATTAAAATTTTCGAAAGTAAAAAATTATTTTTTGAATAATTTACTGTAGAAAAGGCAATCCCTGGCGCAATTAAAATTTGCGACAGTATAAAATTATTTTTTGAATAATTTACTATAGAAAAGGCAATCCCTGGCGCAATTAAAATTTGCGTCAGTAAAAAATTATTTTTTGAATAATTTACTATAGAAAAGGCAATCCCTGGCGCAATTAAAATTTGCGACAGTAAAAAATTATTTTTTGAATAATTTACTATAGAAAAGGCAATCCCTGGCGTAATTAAAATTTGCGACAGTAGAAAATTACTTTTTGAATAATTTGCTATAGAAAAGGCAATCCCTGGCGCAATTAAAATTTGCGACAGTATAAAATTATTTTTTGAATAATTTACTATAGAAAAGGCAATCCCTGGCATAATTAAAATTTGCGACAGTATAAAATTATTTTTTGAATAATTTACTATAGAAAAGGCAATCCCTGGCGCACTTAAAATTTGCGACAGTAGAAAATTATTTTTTGAATAATTTACTATAGAAAATGCAATCCCTGGCGCAATTAAAATTTGCGACAGTATAAAATTATTTTTTGAATAATTTACTATAGAAAAGGCAATCCCTGGCGCAATTAAAATTTGCGACAGTATAAAATTATTTTTTGAATAATTTACTATATAAAAGGCAATCCCTGGCGTATTTAAAATTTGCGACAGTATAAAATTATTTTTTGAATAATTTACTATAGAAAAGGCAATCCCTGGCGTAATTAAAATTTGCGACAGTAAAAAATTATTTTTTGAATAATTTACTATAGAAAAGGCAATCCCTGGCGTAATTAAAATTTGCGACAGTTGAAAATAATTTTTTGAATAATTTACTATAGAAAAGGCAATCCCTGGCGCAATTAAAATTTGTGACAGTAAAAAATTATTTTTTGAATAATTTACTATAGAAAAGGCAATCCCTGGCGCAATTAAAATTTGCGACAGTATAAAATTATTTCTTGAATAATTTACTATATAAAATGCAATCCCTGGCGTATTTAAAATTTGCGACAGTAGAAAATTATTTTTTGAATAATTTACTATAGAAAAGGCAATCCCTGGCGTAATTAAAATTTGCGACAGTAAAAAATTATTTTTTGAATAATTTACTATAGAAAAGGCAATCCCTGGCGTAATTAAAATTTGCGACAGTTGAAAATAATTTTTTGAATAATTTACTATAGAAAAGGCAATCCCTGGCGTACTTAAAATTTGCGACAGTATAAAATTATTTTTTGAATAATTTACTATAGAAAAGGCAATCCCTGGCGCAATTAAAATTTGCGAAAGTAAAAAATTATTTTTTGAATAATTTACTATAGAAAAAGCAATCCCTGGCGCAATTAAAATTTGCGACAGTATAAAATTATTTTTTGAATAATTTACTATAGAAAAGGCAATCCCTGGCGCAATTAAAATTTGCGACAGTATAAAATCATTTTTTGAATAATTTACTATAGAAAAGGCAATCCCTGGCATAATTAAAATTTGCGACAGTATAAAATTATTTTTTGAATAATTTACTATAGAAAAGGCAGTCCCTGGCGCACTTAAAATTTGCGACAGTAGAAAATTATTTTTTGAATAATTTACTATAGAAAAGGCAATCCCTGGCGCAATTAAAATTTGCGACAGTATAGAATTATTTTTTGAATAATTTACTATAGAAAAGGCAATCCCTGGCGCAATTAAAATTTGCGACAGTATAAAATTATTTTTTGAATAATTTACTATATAAAATGCAATCCCTGGCGTATTTAAAATTTGCGACAGTAGAAAATTATTTTTTGAATAATTTACTATAGAAAAAGCAATCCCTGGCGCAATTAAAATTTGCGACAGTATAAAATTATTTTTTGAATAATTTACTATAGAAAAGGCAATCCCTGGCGTATTTAAAATTTGCGACAGTATAAAATTATTTTTTGAATAATTTACTATAGAAAAGGCAATCCCTGGCGTAATTAAAATTTGCGACAATATAAAATTATTTTTTGAATAATTTACTATAGAAAAGGCAATCCCTGGCGCAATTAAAATTTGCGACAGTATAAAATTATTTTTTGAATAATTTACTATAGAAAAGGCAATCCCTGGCGTAATTAAAATTTGCGACAGTATAAAATTAATTTTTGAAAAATTTACTATATAAAAGGCAATCCCTGGCGTAATTAAAATTTGCGACAGTAGAAAATTATTTTTTGAATAATTTACTGTAGAAAAGGCAATCCCTGGCGTAATTAAAACTTGCGATAGTAAAAAATTATTTTTTGAATAATTTACTATAGAAAAGTCAATCCCTGGCGTAATTAAAATTTGCGACAGTAGAAAATTACTTTTTGAATAATTTACTATAGAAAAGGCAATCCCTGGCGCAATTAAAATTTGCGACAGTATAAAATTATTTTTTGAATAATTTACTATAGAAAAGGCAATCCCTGGCATAATTAAAATTTGCGACAGTATTAAATTATTTTTTGAATAATTTACTATAGAAAAGGCAATCCCTGGCGCACTTAAAATTTGCGACAGTAGAAAATTATTTTTTGAATAATTTACTATAGAAAAGGCAATCCCTGGCGCAATTAAAATTTGCGACAGTATAAAATTATTTTTTGAATAATTTACTATAGAAAAGGCAATCCCTGGTGCAATTAAAATTTGCGACAGTTTAAAATTATTTTTTGAGTAATTTACTATATAAAAGGCAATCCCTGGCGTATTTAAAATTTGCGACAGTAGAAAATTATTTTTTGAATAATTTACTATAGAAAAGGCAATCCCTGGCGTAATTAAAATTTGCGACAGTAAAAAATTATTTTTTGAATAATTTACTATAGAAAAGGCAATCCCTGGCGTAATTAAAATTTGCGACAGTTGAAAATAATTTTTTGAATAATTTACTATAGAAAAGGCAATCCCTGGCGTATTTAAAATTTGCGACAGTATAAAATTATTTTTTGAATAATTTACTATAGAAAAGGCAATCCCTGGCGCAATTAAAACTTGCGATAGTAAAAAATTATTTTTTGAATAATTTACTGTAGAAAAGGCAATCCCTGGCGCAGTTAAAATTTGCGAGAGTTGAAAATTATTTTTTGAATAATTTACTATAGAAAAGGCAATCCCTGGCGCAATTAAAATTTTCGAAAGTAAAAAATTATTTTTTGAATAATTTACTGTAGAAAAGGCAATCCCTGGCGCAATTAAAATTTGCGACAGTATAAAATTATTTTTTGAATAATTTACTATAGAAAAGGCAATCCCTGGCGCAATTAAAATTTGCGACAGTAAAAAATTATTTTTTGAATAATTTACTATAGAAAAGGCAATCCCTGGCGCAATTAAAATTTGCGACAGTATAAAATTATTTTTTGAATAATTTACTATAGAAAAGGCAATCCCTGGCGTAATTAAAATTTGCGACAGTTGAAAATTATTTTTTGAATAATTTACTATAGAAAAGGCAATCCCTGGGATATTTAAAATTTGCGACAGTAAAAAATTATTTTTTGAATAATTTACTATAGAAAAGGCAATCCCTGGCGTAATTAAAATTTGCGACAGTATAAAATTAATTTTTGAAAAATTTACTATATAAAAGGCAATCCCTGGCGCACTTAAAATTTGCGACAGTATAAAATTATTTTTTGAATAATTTACTATAGAAAAGGCAATCCCTGGCGTAATTAAAATTTGCGACAGTAAAAAATTATTTTTTGAATAATTTACTATAGAAAAGGCAATCCCTGGCGCAATTAAAATTTGCGACAGTATAAAATTATTTTTTGAATAATTTACTATAGAAAAGGCAATCCCCGGCGTAATTAAAATTTGCGACAGTATAAAATTATTTTTTGAATAATATACTATAGAAAAGGCAATCCCTGGCGCAATTAAAATTTGCGACAGTATAGAATTATTTTTTGAATAATTTACTATAGAAAAGGCAATCCCTGGCGTAATTAAAATTTGCGACAGTATAAAATTAATTTTTGAAAAATTTACTATATAAAAGGCAATCCCTGGCATAATTAAAATTTGCGACAGTAGAAAATTATTTTTTGAATAAATTACTGTAGAAAAGGCAATCCCTGGCGCAATTAAAACTTGCGATAGTAAAAAATTATTTTTTGAATAATTTACTATAGAAAAGGCAATCCCTGGCGTAATTAAAATTTGCGAAAGTAGAAAATTACTTTTTGAATAATTTACTATAGAAAAGGCAATCCCTGGCGCAATTAAAATTTGCGACAGTATAAAATTATTTTTTGAATAATTTACTATAGAAAAGGCAATCCCTGGCATAATTAAAATTTGCGACAGTATAAAATTATTTTTTGAATAATTTACTATAGAAAAGGCAATCCCTGGCGCACTTAAAATTTGCGACAGTATAAAATTATTTTTTGAATAATTTACTATAGAAAAGGCAATCCCTGGCGCAATTAAAATTTGCGACAGTAGAAAACTATTTTTTGAATAATTTACTATAGAAAAGGCAATCCCTGGCGCAATTAAAATTTGCGACAGTAAAAAATTATTTTTTGAATAATTTACTATAGAAAAGGCAATCCCTGGCGCAATTAAAATTTGCGACAGTAAAAAATTATTTTTTGAATAATTTACTATAGAAAAGGCAATCCCTGGCGTAATTAAAATTTGCGACAGTAGAAAATTACTTTTTGAATAATTTACTATAGAAAAGGCAATCCCTGGCGTAATTAAAATTTGCGACAGTTGAAAATAATTTTTTGAATAATTTACTATAGAAATGGCAATCCCTGGCGTGTTTAAAATTTGCGACAGTATAAAATTATTTTTTGAATAATTTACTATAGAAAAGGCAATCCCTGGCGCAATTAAAACTTGCGATAGTAAAAAATTATTTTTTGAATAATTTACTGAAGAAAAGGCAATCCCTGGCGCAATTAAAATTTGCGACAGTTGAAAATTATTTTTTGAATAATTTACTATAGAAAAGGCAATCCCTGGCGCAATTAAAATTTTCGAAAGTAAAAAATTATTTTTTGAATAATTTACTGTAGAAAAGGCAATCCCTGGCGCAATTAAAATTTGCGACAGTATAAAATTATTTTTTGAATAATTTACTATAGAAAAGGCAATCCCTGGCGCAATTAAAATTTGCGACAGTAAAAAATTATTTTTTGAATAATTTACTATAGAAAAGGCAATCCCTGGCGCAATTAAAATTTGCGACAATATAAAATTATTTTTTGAATAATTTAATATATAAAAGGCAATCCCTGGCGCAATTAAAATTTGCGACAGTTGAAAATTATTTTTTGAATAATTTACTATAGAAAAGGCAATCCCAGGCGCAATTAAAATTTGCGACAGTAAAAAATTATTTTTTGAATAATTTACTATAGAAAAGGCAATCGCTGGCGTATTTAAAATTTGCTACAGTAGAAAATTATTTTTTGAATAATTTACTATAGAAAAGGCAATCCCTGGCGTAATTAAAATTTGCGACAGTAAAAAATTATTTTTTGAATAATTTACTATAGAAAAGGCAATCCCTGGCGTAATTAAAATTTGCGACAGTTGAAAATAATTTTTTGAATAATTTACTATAGAAAAGGCAATCCCTGGCGTATTTAAAATTTGCGACAGTATAAAATTATTTTTTGAATAATTTACTATAGAAAAGGCAATCCCTGGCGCAATTAAAACTTGCGATAGTAAAAAATTATTTTTTGAATAATTTACTGTAGAAAAGGCAATCCCTAGCGCAATTAAAATTTGCGACAGTTGAAAATTATTTTTTGAATAATTTACTATAGAAAAGGCAATCCCTGGCGTAATTAAAATTTTCGAAAGTAAAAAATTATTTTTTGAATAATTTACTGTAGAAAAGGCAATCCCTGGCGCAATTAAAATTTGCGACAGTATAAAATTATTTTTTGAATAATTTACTATAGAAAAGGCAATCCCTGGCGCAATTAAAATTTGCGACAGTAAAAAATTATTTTTTGAATAATTTACTATAGAAAAGGCAATCCCTGGCGCAATTAAAATTTGCGACAATATAAAATTATTTTTTGAATAATTTACTATATAAAAGGCAATCCCTGGCGCAATTAAAATTTGCGACAGTTGAAAATTATTTTTTGAATAATTTACTATAGAAAAGGCAATCCCTGGCGCAATTAAAATTTGCGACAGTAAAAAATTATTTTTTGAATAATTTACTATAGAAAAGGCAATCCCTGGCGTAATTAAAATTTTCGACAGTATAAAATTATTTTTTGTATAATTTACTATAGAAAAGGCAATCCCTGGCGCAATTAAAATTTGCGACAGTATAAAATTATTTTTTGAATAATTTACTATAGAAAAGGCAATCCCTGGCGTAATTAAAATTTGCGACAGTATAAAATTAATTTTTGAAAAATTTACTATATAAAAGGCAATCCCTGGCGTAATTAAAATTTGCGACAGTAGAAAATTATTTTTTGAATAATTTACTGTAGAAAAGGCAATCCCTGACGCAATTAAAACTTGTGATAGTAAAAAATTATTTTTTGAATAATTTACTATAGAAAAGGCAATCCCTGGCGTAATTAAAATTTGCGACAGTATAAAATTATTTTTTGAATAATTTACTATAGAAAAGGCAATCCCTGGCGTAATTAAAATTTGCGACAGTATAAAATTATTTTTTGAATAATTTACTATAGAAAAGGCAATCCCTGGCGCACTTAAAATTTGCGATAATAGAAAATTATTTTTTGAATAATTTACTATAGAAAAGGCAATCCCTGGCGCAATTAAAATTTGCGACAGTATAAAATTATTTTTTG
The DNA here is from genome assembly GCA_963930735.1 of Dioctria linearis. Classification (NCBI taxonomy): domain Eukaryota; kingdom Metazoa; phylum Arthropoda; class Insecta; order Diptera; family Asilidae; genus Dioctria; species Dioctria linearis. Next base: position 70,678 of record CAWVNZ010002950.1, read on the forward strand.
AATAATTTACTATAGAAAAGGCAATCCCTGGCGCAATTAAAATTTGCGACAGTATAAAATTATTTTTTGAATAATTTACTATATAAAAGGCAATCCCTGGCGTAATTAAAATTTGCGACAGTATAAAATTATTTTTTGAATAATTTACTATAGAAAAGGCAATCCCTGGCGCACTTAAAATTTGCGACAGTAGAAAATTATTTTTTGAATAATTTACTATAGAAAAGGCAATCCCTGGCGCAATTAAAATTTGCGACAGTATAAAATTATTTTTTGAATAATTTACTATAGAAAAGGCAATCCCTGGCGCAATTAAAATTTGCGACAGTATAAAATTATTTTTTGAATAATTTACTATATAAAAGGCAATCCCTGGCGTATTTAGAATTTGCGACAGTAAGAAATTAATTTGTGAGAAATTTACTATATAAAAGGCAATCCCTGGCGTAATTAAAATTTGCGATAGTATAAAATTATTTTTTGAATAATTTACTATAGAAAAGGCAATCCCTGGCGTAATTAAAATTTGCGACAGTAGAAAATTATTTTTTGAATAATTTACTATAGAAAAGGCAATCCCTGGCGTAATTAAAATTTGCGACAGTAGAAAATTATTTTTTAAATAATTTACTATAGAAAAGGCAATCCCTGGCGTAATTAAAATTTGCGACAGTTGAAAATTATTTTTTGAATAATTTACTATATAAAAGGCAATCCCTGGCGTATTTAAAATTTGCGACAGTTGAAAATTATTTTTTGAATAATTTACTATAGAAAAGACAATTCCTGGCGTAATTAAAATTTGCGACAGTAGAAAATTATTTTTTGCAAAATTTACTATAGAAAAGGCCATCCCTGGCGCACTGAAAATTTGCGACAGTATAAAATTATTTTTTGAATAATTTACTATATAAAAGGCAATCCCTGGCGCAATTAAAATTTACGACAGTTGAAAATTATTTTTTGAATAATTTACTATAGAAAAGGCAATCCCTGGCGCAATTAAAATTTGCGACAGTAAAAAATTATTTTTGAATAATTTACTATATAAAAGGCAATCCCTGGCGCAATTAAAATTTGCGACAGTTGAAAATTATTTTTTGAATAATTTACTATAGAAAAGGCAATCCCTGGCGTAGTTAAAATTTGCGACAGTAAAAAATTATTTTTTGAATAATTTACTATAGAAAAGGCAATCCCTGGCGTAATTAAAATTTGCGACAGTTGAAAATTATTTTTTGAATAATTTACTATATAAAAGGCAATCCCTGTCGTATTTAAAATTTGCGACAGTATAAAATTATTTTTTGAATAATTTACTATAGAAAAGGCAATCCCTGGCGTAATTAAAATTTGCGATAGTAAAAAATTATTTTTTGAATAATTTACTGTAGAAAAGGCAATCCCTGGCGCAATTAAAATTTGCGACAGTATAAAATTATTTTTTGAATAATTTACTATAGAAAAGGCAATCCCTGTCGCAATTAAAATTTGCGACAGTAAAAAATTATTTTCTGAATAATTTACTATAGAAAAGGCAATCCCTGGCGTAATTAAAATTTGCGACAGTTGAAAATTATTTTGTGAGAAATTTACTATAGAAAAGGCAATCCCTGGCGTAATTAAAATTTGCGACAGTTGAAAATTATTTTTTGAATAATTTACTATATAAAAGGCAATCCCTGGCGTACTTAAAATTTGCGACAATAGAAAATTATTTTTTGAAAAATTTACTATAGAAAAGGCAATACCTGGCGCAATTAAAATTTGCGACAGTAGAAAATTATTTTTTGAATTATTTACTATAGAAAAGGCAATCCCTGGCGCAATTACAATTTGCGACAGTCGAAAATTATTTTTTGAATAATTTACTATAGAAAAGGCAATCCCTGGCGCAATTAAAATTTGCGACAGTATAAAATTATTTTTTGAATAATTTACTATATAAAAGACAATCCCTGGCGCAATTAAAATTTGCGACAGTTGAAAATTATTTTTTGAATAATTTACTATAGAAAAGGCAATCCCTGGCGCAATTAAAATTTGCGACAGTAAAAAATTATTTTTTGAATAATTTACTATATAAAAGGCAATCCCTGGCGCAATTAAAATTTGCGACAGTTGAAAATTATTTTTTGAATAATTTACTATAGAAAAGGCAATCCCTGGCGTAATTAAAATTTGCGACAGTAAAAAATTATTTTTTGAATAATTTACTATAGAAAAGGCAATCCCTGGCGCAATTAAAATTTGCGACAGTATAAAATTATTTTTTGAATAATTTACTATAGAAAAGGCAATCCCTGGCGTATTTAAAATTTGCGACAGTATAAAATTATTTTTTGAAAAATTTACTATAGAAAAGGCAATCCCTGGCGTAATTAAAATTTGCGACAGTTGAAAATTATTTTTTGAATAATTTACTATAGAAAAGGCAATCGCTGGCGTAAGTAAAATTTGCGACAGTTGAAAATTATTTTTTGAATAATTTACTATAGAAAAGGCAATCCCTGGAGCACTTAAAATTTGCGACAGTAGAAAATTATTTTTTGAATAATTTACTATAGAAAAGGCAATCCCTGGCGCACTTAAAATTTGCGACAGTAAAAAATAATTTTTGGAATAATTTACTATAGAAAAGGCAATCCCTGGTATATTTAAAATTTGCGACAGTATAAAATTATTTTTTGAATAATTTACTATAGAAAAGGCAATCCCTGGCGTAATTAAAATTTGCGACAGTATAAAATTATTTTTTGAATAATTTACTATAGAAAAGGCAATAACTGGCGCACTTAAAATTTGCGACAGTAGAAAATTATTTTTTGAATAATTTACTATAGAAAAGGCAATCCCTGGCGCAATTAAAATTTGCGACAGTATAAAATTATTTTTTGAATAATTTACTATATAAAAGGCAATCCCTGGTGTATTTAAAATTTGCGACACTAGAAAATTATTTTTTGAATAATTTACTATAGAAAAGGCAATCCCTGGCGTAATTAAAATTTGTGACAGTAGAAAATTATTTTTTGAATAATTTACTATAGAAAAGGCAATCCCTGGCGCAATTAAAACTTGCGATAGTAAAAAATTATTTTTTGAATAATTTACTATAGAAAAGGCAATCCCTGGCGTAATTAAAATTTGCGACAGTAAAAAATTATTTTTTGAATAATTTACTATAGAAAAGGCAATCCCTGGCGCAATTAAAATTTGCGACAGTATAAAATTATTTTTTGAATAATTTACTATAGAAAAGGCAATCCCTGGCGTATTTAAAATTTGCGACAGTATAAAATTATTTTTTGAAAAATTTACTATAGAAAAGGCAATCCCTGGCGTAATTAAAATTTGCGACAGTTGAAAATTATTTTTTGAATAATTTACTATAGAAAAGGCAATCGCTGGCGTAAGTAAAATTTGCGACAGTTGAAAATTATTTTTTGAATAATTTACTATAGAAAAGGCAATCCCTGGAGCACTTAAAATTTGCGACAGTAGAAAATTATTTTTTGAATAATTTACTATAGAAAAGGCAATCCCTGGCGCACTTAAAATTTGCGACAGTAAAAAATAATTTTTGGAATAATTTACTATAGAAAAGGCAATCCCTGGTATATTTAAAATTTGCGACAGTATAAAATTATTTTTTGAATAATTTACTATAGAAAAGGCAATCCCTGGCGTAATTAAAATTTGCGACAGTATAAAATTATTTTTTGAATAATTTACTATAGAAAAGGCAATAACTGGCGCACTTAAAATTTGCGACAGTAGAAAATTATTTTTTGAATAATTTACTATAGAAAAGGCAATCCCTGGCGCAATTAAAATTTGCGACAGTATAAAATTATTTTTTGAATAATTTACTATATAAAAGGCAATCCCTGGTGTATTTAAAATTTGCGACACTAGAAAATTATTTTTTGAATAATTTACTATAGAAAAGGCAATCCCTGGCGTAATTAAAATTTGTGACAGTAGAAAATTATTTTTTGAATAATTTACTATAGAAAAGGCAATCCCTGGCGCAATTAAAACTTGCGATAGTAAAAAATTATTTTTTGAATAATTTACTATAGAAAAGGAAATCCCTGGCGTAATTAAAATTTGCGACAGTAGAAAATTATTTTTTGAATAATTTACTATATAAAAGGCAATCCCTGGCGCAATTAAAATTTGCGATAGTAAAAAATTATTTTTTGAATAATTTACTATAGAAAAGGCAATCCCTGGCGCACTTATAATTTGCGACAGTAGAAAATTATTTTTTGAATAATTTACTATAGAAAAGGCAATCCCTGGCGCACTTAAAATTTGCGACAGTAGAAAATTATTTTTTGAATAATTTACTATAGAAAAGGCAATCCCTGGCGTAATTAAAATTTGCGACAGTAGAAATTTTTTTTTTGAATTATTTACTATAGAAAAGGCAATCCCTGGCGCACTTAAAATTTGCGACAGTAGAAAATTATTTTTTGAATAATTTACTATAGAAAAGGCAAGCCCTGGCGCAGTTAAAATTTGCGACAGTATAAAATTATTTTTTGAAATATTTACTATATAAAAGGCAATCACTGGCGTATTTAAAATTTGCGACAGTAGAAAATTATTTTTTGAATAATTTACTATAGAAAAGGCAATCCCTGGCGAAATTAAAATTTGCGACAGTAGAAAATTATTTTTTGAATAATTTACTATAGAAAAGGCAATCCCTGGCGCAATTAAAATTTGCGATAGTAAAAAATTATTTTTTGAATAATTTACTATATAAAAGGCAATCCCTGGCGTAATTAAAATTTGCGACAGTATAAAATTATTTTTTGAATAATTTACTATAGAAAAGGCAATCCCTGGCGTATTTAAAATTTGCGACAGTAGAAAATTATTTTTTGAATAATTTACTATACAAAAGGCAATCCCTGGCGTAATTAAGATTTGCGACAGTAGAAAATTATTTTTTGAATAATTTACTGTAGAAAAGGCAATCCCTGGCGCAATTAAAACTTGCGATAGTAAAAAATTATTTTTTGAATAATATACTATAGAAAAGGCAATCCCTGGCGCAATTAAAATTTGCGACAGTATAAAATTATTTTTTGAATAATTTACTATAGAAAAGGCAATCCCTGGCGTAATTAAAATTTGCGACAGTATAAAATTAATTTTTGAAAAATTTACTATATAAAAGGCAATCCCTGGCGTAATTAAAATTTGCGACAGTAGAAAATTATTTTTTGAATAATTTACTATAGAAAAGGCAATCCCTGGCGCAATTAAAACTTGCGATAGTAAAAAATTATTTTTTGAATAATTTACTATAGAAAAGGCAATCCCTGGCGCACTTAAAATTTGCGACAGTAGAAAATTATTTTTTGAATAATTTACTATAGAAAAGGCAATCCCTGGCGCACTTAAAATTTGCGACAGTAAAAAATTATTTTTTGAATAATTTATATAGAAAAGGCAATCCCTGGTGCAATTAAAATTTGCGACAGTATAAAACTATTTTTTGAAAAATTTACTATAGAAAAGGCAATCCCTGGCGTAATTAAAATTTGCGACAGTATAAAATTATTTTTTGAATAATTTACTATAGAAAAGGCAATCCCTGGCGCACTTAAAATTTGCGACAGTATAAAATTATTTTTTGAATAATTTACTATAGAAAAGGCAATCCCTGGCGTAATTAAAATTTGCGACAGTAGAAAATTATTTTTTGAATAATTTACTATAGAAAAGGCAATCCCTGGCGCAATTAAAATTTGCGACAGTAAAAAATTATTTTTTGAATAATTTACTATAGAAAAGGCAATCCCTGGCGTAATTAAAATTTGCGACAGTAGAAAATTATTTTTTGAATAATTTACTATAGAAAAGGCAATCCCTGGCGTAATTAAAATTTGCGACAGTAAAAAATTATTTTTTGAATAATTTACTATAGAAAAGGCAATCCCTGGCGTAATTAAAATTTGCGACAGTAAAAAATTATTTTTTGAATAATTTACTATAGAAAAGGCAATCCCTGGCGTAATTAAAATTTGCGACAGTAAAAAATTATTTTTTGAATAATTTACTATAGAAAAGGCAATCCCTGGCGCACTTAAAATTTGCGACAGTAGAAAATTATTTTTTGAATAATTTACTATAGAAAAGGCAATCCCTGGGATATTTAAAATTTGCGACAGTAAAAAATTATTTTTTGAATAATTTACTATAGAAAAGGCAATCACTGGCGTAATTAAAATTTGCGACAGTTGAAAATTATTTTTTGAATAATTTACTATAGAAAAGGCAATCCCTGGCGTAATTAAAATTTGCGACAGTATAAAATTATTTTTTGAATAATTTACTATAGAAAAGGCAATCCCTGGCGCAATTAAAATTTGCGACAGTATAAAATTATTTTTTGAATAATTTACTATATAAAAGGCAATCCCTGGCGTATTTAAAATTTGCGACAGTAGAAAATTATTTTTTGAATAATTTACTATAGAAAAGGCAATCCCTGGCGTAATTAAAATTTGCGACAGTTGAAAATTATTTTTTGAATAATTTACTGTAGAAAAGGCAATCCCTGGCGCAATTAAAACTTGCGATAGTAAAAAATTATTTTTTGAATAATTTACTATAGAAAAGGCAATCCCTGGCGCACTTAAAATTTGCGACAGTAGAAAATTATTTTTTGAATAATTTACTATAGAAAAGGCAATCCCTGGCGCACTTAAAATTTGCGACAGTAAAAAATTATTTTTTGAATAATTTACTATAGAAAAGGCAATCCCTGGCTTAATTAAAATTTGCGATAGTATAAAATTATTTTTTGAATAATTTACTATAGAAAAGGCAATCCCAGGCGCAATTGAAATTTGCGGCAGTATAAAATTATTTTTTGAATAATTTACTATAGAAAAGGCAATCCCTGGCGTAATTAAAATTTGCGACAGTATAAACCTAATTTTTGAAAAATTTACTATATAAAAGGCAATCCCTGGCGTAATTAAAATTTGCGACAGTAGAAAATTATTTTTTGAATAATTTACTGTAGAAAAGGCAATCCCTGACGCAATTAAAACTTGCGATAATAAAAAATTATTTTTTGAATAATTTACTATAGAAAAGGCAATCCCTGGCGCACTTAAAATTTGCGACAGTAGAAAATTATTTTTTGAATAATTTACTATAGAAAGGGCAATCCCTGGCGCACTTAAAATTTGCGACAGTAGAAAATTATTTTTTGAATAATTTACTATAGAAAAGGCAATCCCTGGCGCAATTAAAATTTGCGACAGTATAAAATTATTTTTTGAAAAATTTACTATAGAAAAGGCAATCCTGGCGTAATTAAAATTTGCGACAGTATAAAATTATTTTTTGAATAATTTACTATAGAAAAGGCAATCCCTGGCGCATTTAAAATTTGCGACAGTATAAAATTATTTTTTGAATAATTTACTATAGAAAAGGCAAACCCTGCGTAATTAAAATTTGCGACATTAGAAAATTATTTTTTGAATAATTTACTATATAAAAGGCAATCCCTGGCGCAATTAAAATTTGCGACAGTATAAATTATTTTTGAATAATTTACTATATAAAAGGCAATCCCTGGCGTATTTAAAATTTGCGACAGTAGAAAATATTTTTTGAATAATTTACTATAGAAAAGGCAATCCCTGGCGTAATTAAATTTGCGACAGTTGAAAATTATTTTTTGAATAATTTACTGTAGAAAAGGCAATCCCTGGCGCAATTAAAACTTGCGATAGTAAAAAATTATTTTTTGAATAATTTACTATAGAAAAGGCAATCCCTGGCGCAATTAAAATTTGCGACAGTAGAAAATTATTTTTTGAATAATTTACTATAGAAAAGGCTATCCCTGGCGCACTTAAAATTTGCGACAGTAAAAAATTATTTTTTGAATAATTTACTATAGAAAAGGCAATCCCTGGCGCAATTAAAATTTGCGACAGTATAAAATTATTTTTTGAATAATTTACTATAGAAAAGGCAATCCCTGACGTAATTAAAATTTGCGACAGTATAAAATTATTTTTTGAATAATTTACTATAGAAAAGGCAATCCCTGGCGCAATTGAAATTTGCGGCAGTATAAAATTATTTTTTGAATAATTTACTATAGAAAAGGCAATCCCTGGCGTAATTAAAATTTGCGACAGTATAAAACTAATTTTTGAAAATTTTACTATATAAAAGGCAATCCCTGGCGTGATTAAAATTTGCGACAGTAGAAAATTATTTTTTGAATAATTTACTATAGAAAAGGCAATCCCTGGCGTAATTAAAATTTGCGACAGTATAAACCTAATTTTTGAAAAATTTACTATATAAAAGGCAATCCCTGCGTAATTAAAATTTGCGACAGTAGAAAATTATTTTTTGAATAATTTACTGTAGAAAAGGCAATCCCTGACGTAATTAAAATTTGTGACAGTATAAAATTATTTTTTGAATAATTTACTATAGAAAAGGCAATCCCTGGCGCACTTAAAATTTGCGACAGTAAAAAATTATTTTTTGAATAATTTACTATAGAAAAGGCAATCCCTGGCGCAATTAAAATTTGCGACAGTATAAAATTATTTTTTGAAAAATTTACTATAGAAAAGGCAATCCCTGGCGTAATTAAAATTTGCGACAGTATAAAAATTATTTTTTGAATAATTTACTATAGAAAAGGCAATCCCTGGCGCATTTAAAATTTGCGACAGTATAAAATTATTTTTGAATAATTTACTATAGAAAAGGCAAACCCTGGCCTAATTAAAATTTGCGACATTAGAAAATTATTTTTTGAATAATTTACTATATAAAAGGCAATCCCTGGCGCAATTAAAATTTGCGACAGTATAAAATTATTTTTGAATAATTTACTATATAAAAGGCAATCCCTGGCGTATTTAAAATTTGCGACAGTAGAAAATTATTTTTTGAATAATTTACTATAGAAAAGGCAATCCCTGGCGTAATTAAAATTTGCGACAGTTGAAAATTATTTTTTGAATAATTTACTGTAGAAAAGGCAATCCCTGGCGCAATTAAAACTTGCGATAGTAAAAAATTATTTTTTGAATAATTTACTATAGAAAAGGCAATCCCTGGCGCACTTAAAATTTGCGACAGTAGAAAATTATTTTTTGAATAATTTACTATAGAAAAGGCAATCCTGGCGCACTTAAAATTTGCGACAGTAAAAAATTATTTTTTGAATAATTTACTATAGAAAAGGCAATCCCTGGCGCAATTAAAATTTGCGACAGTATAAAATTATTTTTTGAATAATTTACTATAGAAAAGGCAATCCCTGACGTAATTAAAATTTGCGACAGTATAAAATTATTTTTTGAATAATTTACTATAGAAAAGGCAATCCCTGGCGCAATTGAAATTTGCGGCAGTATAAAATTATTTTTTGAATAATTTACTATAGAAAAGGCAATCCCTGGCGTAATTAAAATTTGCGACAGTATAAAACTAATTTTTGAAAAATTTACAATATAAAAGGCAATCCCTGGCGTAATTAAAATTTGCGACAGTAGAAAATTATTTTTTGAATAATTTTCTGTAGAAAAGGCAATCCCTGGCGCAATTAAAACTTGCGAGAGTAAAAAATTATTTTTTGAATAATTTACTATAGAAAAGGCAATCCCTGGCGTAATTAAAATTTGCGACAGTAGAAAATTACTTTTTGAATAATTTACTATAGAAAAGGCAATCCCTGGCGCAATTAAAATTTGCGACAATATAAAATTATTTTTTGAATAATTTACTATAGAAAAGGCAATCCCTGGCGTAATTAAAATTTGCGACAGTATAAAATTATTTTTTGAATAATTTACTATAGAAAAGGCAATCCCTGGCGCACTTAAAATTTGCGACATTAGAAAATTATTTTTTGAATAATTTACTAGAGAAAAGGCAATCCCTGGCGCAATTAAAATTTGCGACAGTATAAAATTATTTTTTGAATAATTTACTATAGAAAATGCAATCCCTGGCGCAATTAAAATTTGCGACAGTATAAAATTATTTTTTGAATAATTTACTATATAAAAGGCAATCCCTGGCGTATTTAAAATTTGCGACAGTAGAAAATTATTTTTTGAATAATTTACTATAGAAAAGGCAATCCCTGGCGTAATTAAAATTTGCGACAGATGAAAATTATTTTTTGAATAATTTACTGTAGAAAAGGCAATCCCTGGCGCAATTAAAACTTGCGATAATAAAAAATTATTTTTTGAATAATTTACTATAGAAAAGGCAATCCCTGGCGCACTTAAAATTTGCGACAGTAGAAAATTATTTTTTGAATAATTTACTATAGAAAAGGCAATCCCTGGCGCACTTAAAATTTGCGACAGTAAAAAATTATTCTTTGAATAATTTACTATAGAAAGGCAATCCCTGGCGCAATTAAAATTTGCGACAGTATAAAATTATTTTTTGAAAAATTTACTATAGGAAAGGCAATCCCTGGCGTAATTAAAATTTGCGACAGTATAAAATTATTTTTTGAATAATTTACTATAGAAAAGGCAATCCCTGGCGCATTTAAAATTTGCGACAGTATAAAATTATTTTTTGAATAATTTACTATAGAAAAGGCAAACCCTGGCGTAATTAAAATTTTCGACATTAGAAAATTATTTTTGAATAATTTACTATATAAAAGGCAATCCCTGGCGTAATTAAAATTTGCGACAGTAAAAAATTATTTTTTGAATAATTTACTGTAGAAAAGGCAATCCCTGGCGCAGTTAAAATTTGCGACAGTAAAAAATTATTTTTTGAATAATTTACTATAGAAAAGGCAATCCCTGGCGCAATTAAAACTTGCGATAGTAAAAAATTATTTTTTGAATGATTTACTATAGAAAAGGCAATCCCTGGCGTAATTAAAATTTGCGACAGTATAAAATTATTTTTTGAATAATTTACTATAGAAAAGGCAATCCCTGGCGCACTTAAAATTTGCGACAGTAGAAAATCATTTTTTGAATAATTTACTAGAGAAAAGGCAATCCCTGGCGTAATTAAAATTTGCGACAGTTGAAAATTAGTTTTTGAATAATTTACTGTAGAAAAGGCAATCCCTGGCGCAATTAAAACTTGCGATAGTAAAAAATTATTTTTTGAATAATTTACTATAGAAAAGGCAATCCCTGGCGCACTTAAAATTTGCGACAGTAGAAAATTATTTTTTGAATAATTTACTATAGAAAAGGCAATCCCTGGCGCAATTAAAAATTGCGACAGTAAAAAATTATTTTTTGAATAATTTACTATAGAAAAGGCAATCGCTGGCTTAATTAAAATATGCGACAGTAGAAAATTACTTTTTGAATAATTTACTATAGAAAAGGCAATCCCTGGCGTAATTAAAATTTGCGACAGTATAAAATTATTTTTTGAATAATTTACTATAGAAAAGGCAATCCCTGGCGTAATTAAAATTTGCGACAGTATAAAATTATTTTTTGAATAATTTACTATAGAAAAGGCAATCCCTGGCGCACTTAAAATTTGCGACAGTAGAAAATTATTTTTTGAATAATTTACTATAGAAAAGGCAATCCCTGGCGCACTTAAAATTTGCGAGAGTATAAAATTATTTTTTGAATAATTTACTATAGAAAAGGCAATCCCTGGCGTAATTAAAATTTGCGACAGTAGAAAATTATTTTTTGAATAATTTACTATAGAAAAGGCAATCCCTGGCGCAATTAAAATTTGCGACAGTAAAAAATTATTTTTTGAATAATTTACTGTAGAAAAGGCAATCCCTGGCGCAATTAAAATTTGCGACAGTAAAAAATTATTTTTTGAATAATTTACTATAGAAAAGGCAATCCCTGGCGCAATTAAAAATTGCGACAGTAAAAAATTATTTTTTGAATAATTTACTATAGAAAAGGCAATCGCTGGCTTAATTAAAATATGCGACAGTAGAAAATTACTTTTTGAATAATTTACTATAGAAAAGGCAATCCCTGGCGTAATTAAAATTTGCGACAGTATAAAATTATTTTTTGAATAATTTACTATAGAAAAGGCAATCCCTGGCGTAATTAAAATTTGCGACAGTATAAAATTATTTTTTGAATAATTTACTATAGAAAAGGCAATCCCTGGCGCACTTAAAATTTGCGACAGTAGAAAATTATTTTTTGAATAATTTACTATAGAAAAGGCAATCCCTGGCGCAATTAAAATTTGCGACAGTATAAAATTATTTTTTGAATAATTTACTATAGAAAAGGCAATCCCTGGCGCAATTAAAATTTGCGACAGTATAAAATTATTTTTTGAATAATTTACTAAATAAAAGGCAATCCCTGGCGTATTTAAAATTTGCGACAGTAGAAAATTATTTTTTGAATAATTTACTATAGAAAAGGCAATCCCTGGCGTAAGTAAAATGTGCGACAGTTGAAAATTATTTTTTGAATAATTTACTGTAGAAAAGGCAATCCCTGGCGCAATTAAAACTTGCGATAGTAAAAAATTATTTTTTGAATAATTTACTATAGAAAAGGCAATCCCTGGCGCACTTAAAATTTGCGACAGTAGAAAATTATTTTTTGAATAATTTACTATAGAAAAGGCAATCCCTGGCGCACTTAAAATTTGCGACAGTAAAAAATTATTTTTTGAAAAATTTACTATAGAAAAGGCAATCCCTGGCGCAATTAAAATTTGCGACAGTATAAAATTATTTTTTTTTAAAATTTACTATAGGAAAGGCAATCCCTGGCGTAATTAAAATTTGCGACAGTATAAAATTATTTTTTGAATAATTTACTATAGAAAAGGCAATCCCTGGCGCACTTAAAATTTGCGACAGTATAAAATTATTTTTTGAATAATTTACTATAGAAAAGGCAATCCGTGGCGTAATTAAAATTTGCGACAGTAGAAAATTATTTTTTGAATAATTTACTATAGAAAAGGCAATCCCTGGCGCAATTAAAATTTACGACAGTAAAAAATTATTTTTTGAATAATTTACTATAGAAAAGGCAATCCCTGGCGTAATTAAAATTTGCGACAGTAGAAAATTATTTTTTGAATAATTTACTATAGAAAAGGCAATCCCTGGTGTAATTAAAATTTGCGACAGTAAAAAATTATTTTTTGAATAATTTACCATAGAAAAGGCAATCCCTGGCGTAATTAAAATTTGCGACAGTAAAAAATTATTTTTTGAATAATTTACTGTAGAAAAGGCAATCCCTGGCGCAATTAAAATTTGCGACAGTAAAAAATTATTTTTTGAATAATTTACTATAGAAAAGGCAATCCCTGGCGCACTTAAAATTTGCGACAGTAGAAAATTATTTTTTGAATAATTTACTATAGAAAAGGCAATCCCTGGCGTAATTAAAATTTGCGACAGTTGAAAATTATTTTTTGAATAATTTACTGTAGAAAAGGCAATCCCTGGCGCAATTAAAACTTGCGATAGTAAAAAATTATTTTTTGAATAATTTACTATAGAAAAGGCAATCCCTGGCGTAATTAAAATTTGCGACAGTATAAAACTAATTTTTGAAAAATTTACAATATAAAAGGCAATCCCTGGCGTAATTAAAATTTGCGACAGTAGAAAATTATTTTTTGAATAATTTTCTGTAGAAAAGGCAATCCCTGGCGCAATTAAAACTTGCGAGAGTAAAAAATTATTTTTTGAATAATTTACTATAGAAAAGGCAATCCCTGGCGTAATTAAAATTTGCGACAGTAGAAAATTACTTTTTGAATAATTTACTATAGAAAAGGCAATCCCTGGCGCAATTAAAATTTGCGACAATATAAAATTATTTTTTGAATAATTTACTATAGAAAAGGCAATCCCTGGCGTAATTAAAATTTGCGACAGTATAAAATTATTTTTTGAATAATTTACTATAGAAAAGGCAATCCCTGGCGCACTTAAAATTTGCGACATTAGAAAATTATTTTTTGAATAATTTACTAGAGAAAAGGCAATCCCTGGCGCAATTAAAATTTGCGACAGTATAAAATTATTTTTTGAATAATTTACTATAGAAAATGCAATCCCTGGCGCAATTAAAATTTGCGACAGTATAAAATTATTTTTTGAATAATTTACTATATAAAAGGCAATCCCTGGCGTATTTAAAATTTGCGACAGTAGAAAATTATTTTTTGAATAATTTACTATAGAAAAGGCAATCCCTGGCGTAATTAAAATTTGCGACAGATGAAAATTATTTTTTGAATAATTTACTGTAGAAAAGGCAATCCCTGGCGCAATTAAAACTTGCGATAATAAAAAATTATTTTTTGAATAATTTACTATAGAAAAGGCAATCCCTGGCGCACTTAAAATTTGCGACAGTAGAAAATTATTTTTTGAATAATTTACTATAGAAAAGGCAATCCCTGGCGCACTTAAAATTTGCGACAGTAAAAAATTATTTTTTGAATAATTTACTATAGAAAGGCAATCCCTGGCGCAATTAAAATTTGCGACAGTATAAAATTATTTTTTGAAAAATTTACTATAGGAAAGGCAATCCCTGGCGTAATTAAAATTTGCGACAGTATAAAATTATTTTTTGAATAATTTACTATAGAAAAGGCAATCCCTGGCGCATTTAAAATGTGCGACAGTATAAAATTATTTTTTGAATAATTTACTATAGAAAAGGCAAATCCTGGCGTAATTAAAATTTTCGACATTAGAAAATTATTTTTTGAATAATTTACTATATAAAAGGCAATCCCTGGCGTAATTAAAATTTGCGACAGTAAAAAATTATTTTTTGAATAATTTACTGTAGAAAAGGCAATCCCTGGCGCAGTTAAAATTTGCGACAGTAAAAAATTATTTTTTGAATAATTTACTATAGAAAAGGCAATCCCTGGCGCAATTAAAACTTGCGATAGTAAAAAATTATTTTTTGAATGATTTACTATAGAAAAGGCAATCCCTGGCGTAATTAAAATTTGCGACAGTATAAAATTATTTTTTGAATAATTTACTATAGAAAAGGCAATCCCTGGCGCACTTAAAATTTGCGACAGTAGAAAATCATTTTTTGAATAATTTACTAGAGAAAAGGCAATCCCTGGCGTAATTAAAATTTGCGACAGTTGAAAATTAGTTTTTGAATAATTTACTGTAGAAAAGGCAATCCCTGGCGCAATTAAAACTTGCGATAGTAAAAAATTATTTTTTGAATAATTTACTATAGAAAAGGCAATCCCTGGCGCACTTAAAATTTGCGACAGTAGAAAATTATTTTTTGAATAATTTACTATAGAAAAGGCAATCCCTGGCGCAATTAAAAATTGCGACAGTAAAAAATTATTTTTTGAATAATTTACTATAGAAAAGGCAATCGCTGGCTTAATTAAAATATGCGACAGTAGAAAATTACTTTTTGAATAATTTACTATAGAAAAGGCAATCCCTGGCGTAATTAAAATTTGCGACAGTATAAAATTATTTTTTGAATAATTTACTATAGAAAAGGCAATCCCTGGCGTAATTAAAATTTGCGACAGTATAAAATTATTTTTTGAATAATTTACTATAGAAAAGGCAATCCCTGGCGCACTTAAAATTTGCGACAGTAGAAAATTATTTTTTGAATAATTTACTATAGAAAAGGCAATCCCTGGCGCACTTAAAATTTGCGAGAGTATAAAATTATTTTTTGAATAATTTACTATAGAAAAGGCAATCCCTGGCGTAATTAAAATTTGCGACAGTAGAAAATTATTTTTTGAATAATTTACTATAGAAAAGGCAATCCCTGGCGCAATTAAAATTTGCGACAGTAAAAAATTATTTTTTGAATAATTTACTGTAGAAAAGGCAATCCCTGGCGCAATTAAAATTTGCGACAGTAAAAAATTATTTTTTGAATAATTTACTATAGAAAAGGCAATCCCTGGCGCAATTAAAAATTGCGACAGTAAAAAATTATTTTTTGAATAATTTACTATAGAAAAGGCAATCGCTGGCTTAATTAAAATATGCGACAGTAGAAAATTACTTTTTGAATAATTTACTATAGAAAAGGCAATCCCTGGCGTAATTAAAATTTGCGACAGTATAAAATTATTTTTTGAATAATTTACTATAGAAAAGGCAATCCCTGGCGTAATTAAAATTTGCGACAGTATAAAATTATTTTTTGAATAATTTACTATAGAAAAGGCAATCCCTGGCGCACTTAAAATTTGCGACAGTAGAAAATTATTTTTTGAATAATTTACTATAGAAAAGGCAATCCCTGGCGCAATTAAAATTTGCGACAGTATAAAATTATTTTTTGAATAATTTACTATAGAAAAGGCAATCCCTGGCGCAATTAAAATTTGCGACAGTATAAAATTATTTTTTGAATAATTTACTAAATAAAAGGCAATCCCTGGCGTATTTAAAATTTGCGACAGTAGAAAATTATTTTTTGAATAATTTACTATAGAAAAGGCAATCCCTGGCGTAAGTAAAATGTGCGACAGTTGAAAATTATTTTTTGAATAATTTACTGTAGAAAAGGCAATCCCTGGCGCAATTAAAACTTGCGATAGTAAAAAATTATTTCTTGAATAATTTACTATAGAAAAGGCAATCCCTGGCGCACTTAAAATTTGCGACAGTAGAAAATTATTTTTTGAATAATTTACTATAGAAAAGGCAATCCCTGGCGCACTTAAAATTTGCGACAGTAAAAAATTATTTTTTGAAAAATTTACTATAGAAAAGGCAATCCCTGGCGCAATTAAAATTTGCGACAGTATAAAATTATTTTTTTTTAAAATTTACTATAGGAAAGGCAATCCCTGGCGTAATTAAAATTTGCGACAGTATAAAATTATTTTTTGAATAATTTACTATAGAAAAGGCAATCCCTGGCGCACTTAAAATTTGCGACAGTATAAAATTATTTTTTGAATAATTTACTATAGAAAAGGCAATCCGTGGCGTAATTAAAATTTGCGACAGTAGAAAATTATTTTTTGAATAATTTACTATAGAAAAGGCAATCCCTGGCGCAATTAAAATTTACGACAGTAAAAAATTATTTTTTGAATAATTTACTATAGAAAAGGCAATCCCTGGCGTAATTAAAATTTGCGACAGTAGAAAATTATTTTTTGAATAATTTACTATAGAAAAGGCAATCCCTGGTGTAATTAAAATTTGCGACAGTAAAAAATTATTTTTTGAATAATTTACCATAGAAAAGGCAATCCCTGGCGTAATTAAAATTTGCGACAGTAAAAAATTATTTTTTGAATAATTTACTGTAGAAAAGGCAATCCCTGGCGCAATTAAAATTTGCGACAGTAAAAAATTATTTTTTGAATAATTTACTATAGAAAAGGCAATCCCTGGCGCACTTAAAATTTGCGACAGTAGAAAATTATTTTTTGAATAATTTACTATAGAAAAGGCAATCCCTGGGGTATTTAAAATTTGCGACAGTAAAAAATTATTTTTTGAATAATTTACTATAGAAAAGGCAATCCCTGGGATATTTAAAATTTGCGACAGTAGAAAATTATTTTTTGAATAATTTACTATATAAAAGGCAATCCCTGGCGTAATTAAAATTTGCGACAGTTGAAAATTATTTTTTGAATAATTTACTATAGAAAAGGCAATCCCTGGCGTAATTAAAATTTGCGACAGTATAAAATTATTTTTTGAATAATTTAATATAGAAAAGACAATCCCTGGCGCAATTAAAACTTGCGATAGTAAAAAATTATTTTTTGAATAATTTACTATAGAAAAGGCAATCCCTGGCGTAATTAAAATTTGCGACAGTAGAAAATTATTTTTTGAATAATTTACGATAGAAAAGGCAATCCCTGGCGCACTTAAAATTTGCGACAGTAGAAAATTATTTTTTGAATAATTTACTATAGAAAAGGCAATCCCTGGCGCACTTAAAATTTGCGACAATAAAAAATTATTTTTTGTATAATTTACTATAGAAAAGGCAATCCCTGGCGCACTTAAAATTTGCGACAGTAGAAAATTATTTTTTGAATAATTTACTATAGAAAAGGCAATCCCTGGGATATTTAAAATTTGCGACAGTAAAAAATTATTTTTTGAATAATTTACTATAGAAAAGGCAATCCCTGGGATATTTAAAATTTGCGAGAGTAGAAAATTATTTTTTGAATAATTTACTATATAAAAGGCAATCCCTGGCGTAATTAAAATTTGCGACAGTTGAAAATTATTTTTTGAATAATTTACTATAGAAAAGGCAATCCCTGGCGTAATTAAAATTTGCGACAGTATAAAATTATTTTTTGAATAATTTACTATAGAAAAGACAATCCCTGGCGCAATTAAAACTTGCGATAGTAAAAAATTATTTTTTGAATAATTTACTATAGAAAAGGCAATCCCTGGCGTAATTAAAATTTGCGACAGTATAAAATTATTTTTTGAATAATTTACTATAGAAAAGGCAATCCCTGGCGCAATTAAAATTTGCGACAGTATAAAATTATTTTTTGAATAATTTACTATAGAAAAGGCAATCCCTGGCGCACTTAAAATTTGCGAGAGTAAAAAATTATTTTTTGAATAATTTTCTATAGAAAAGGCAATCCCTGGCGTAATTAAAAATTGCGACAGTAGAAAATTATTTTTTGAATAATTTACTATATAAAAGGCAATCCCTGGCGCAATTAAAATTTGCGACAGTAAAAAATTATTTTTTGAATAATTTACTATAGAATAGGCAATCGCTGGCGGAATGAAAATTTGCGACAGTAGAAAATTACTTTTTGAATAATTTACTATAGAAAAGGCAATCCCTGGCGTTATTAAAATTTGCGACAGTATAAAATTATTTTTTGAATAATTTACTATAGAAAAGGCAATCCCTGGCGTAATTAAAATTTGCGACAGTATAAAATTATTTTTTGAATAATTTACTATAGAAAAGGCAATCCCTGGCGCACTTAAAATTTGCGACAGTAGAAAATTATTTTTTGAATAATTTACTATAGAAAAGGCAATCCCTGGCGCAATTAAAATTTGCGACAGTTTAAAAATATTTTTTGAATAATTTACTATATAAAAGGCAATCCCTGGCGCAATTAAAATTTGCGACAGTATAAAACTATTTTTTGAACAATTTACTATATAAAAGGCACTCCCTGGCGCAATTAAAACTTGCGATAGTAAAAAATTATTTTTTGAATAATTTACTATAGAAAAGGCAATCCCTGGCGCACTTAAAATTTGCGACAGTAGAAAATTATTTTTTGAATAATTTACTATAGAAAAGGCAATCCCTGGCGCACTTAAAATTTGCGACAGTAAAAAATTATTTTTTGAATAATTTACTATAGAAAAGGCAATCCCTGGCGCAATTAAAATTTGCGACAGTATAAAATTATTTTTTGAAAAATTTACTATAGAAAAGGCAATCCCTGGCGCACTTAAAATTTGCGACAGTAAAAAATTATTTTTTGAATAATTTACTATAGAAAAGGCAAACCCTGTCGCAATTAAAATTTGCGACAGTATAAAATTATTTTTTGAAAAATTTACTATAGAAAAGGCAATCCCTGGCGTAATTAAAATTTGCGACAGTATAAAATTATTTTTTGAATAATTTACTATAGAAAAGGCAATCCCTGGCGTAATTAAAATTTGCGACAGTAGAAAATTATTTTTTGAATAATTTACTATAGAAAAGGCAATCCCTGGCGCAACTAAAATTTGCGACAGTAAAAAATTATTTTTTGAATAATTTACTATAGAAATGGCAATCCCTGGCGTAATTAAAATTTGCGACAGTAGAAAATTACTTTTTGAATAATTTTCTATAGAAAAGGCAATCCCTGGCGCAATTAAAATTTGCGACAGTATAAAATTATTTTTTGAATAATTTACTATAGAAAAGGCAATCCCTGGCGCACTTAAAATTTTCGACAGTAGAAAATTATTTTTTGAATAATTTACTATAGAAAAGGCAATCCCTGGCGCAATTAAAATTTGCGACAGTATAAAATTATTTTTTGAATAATTTACTATAGAAAAGGCAATCCCTGGCGCACTTAAAATTTGCGACAGTAAAAAATTATTTTTTGAATAATTTACTATAGAAAAGGCAATCCCTGGCGTAATTAAAAATTGCGACAGTAGAAAATTATTTTTTGAATAATTTACTATAGAAAAGGCAATCCCTGGCGCAATTAAAATTTGCGACAGTAAAAAATTATTTTTTGAATAATTTACTATAGAAAAGGCAATCGCTGGCGGAATTAAAATTTGCGACAGTAGAAAATTACTTTTTGAATAATTTACTATAGAAAAGGCAATCCCTGGCGTTATTAAAATTTGCGACAGTATAAAATTATTTTTTGAATAATTTACTATAGAAAAGGCAATCCCTGGCGCAATTAAAATTTGCGACAGTATAAAATTATTTTTTGAATAATTTACTATAGAAAAGGCAATCCCTGGCGCAATTAAAATTTGCGACAGTATAAAATTATTTTTTGAACAATTTACTATATAAAAGGCACTCCCTGGCGTATTTAAAATTTGCGACAGTAGAAAATTATTTTTTGAATAATTTACTATAGAAAAGGCAATCCCTGGCGTAATTAAAATTTGCGACAGTTGAAAATTATTTTTTGAATAATTTACTGTAGAAAAGGCAATCCCTGGCGCAATTAAAACTTGCGATAGTAAAAAATTATTTTTTGAATAATTTACTATAGAAAAGGCAATCCTTGGCGCACTTAAAATTTGCGACAGTAGAAAATTATTTTTTGAATAATTTACTATAGAAAAGGCAATCTCTGGCGCACTTAAAATTTGTGACAATAAAAAATTATTTTTTGAATAATTTACTATAGAAAAGGCAATCCCTGGCGCAATTAAAATTTGCGACAGTATAAAATTATTTTTTGAAAAATTTACTATAGAAAGGGCAATCCCTGGCGTAATTAAAATTTGCGACAGTATAAAATTATTTTTTGAATAATTTACTATAGAAAAGGCAATCCCTGTCGCACTTAAAATTTTCGACAGTATAAAATTATTTTTTGAATAATTTACTATAGAAAAGGCAATCCCTGGCGTAATTAAAATTTGCGACAGTAGAAAATTATTTTTTGAAAAATTTACTATAGAAAAGGCAATCCCTGGCGCAATTAAAATTTGCGACAGTATAAAATTATTTTTTGAACAATTTACTATATAAAAGGCAATCCCTGGCGTTATTAAAATTTGGGACAGTATAAAATTATTATTTGAATAATTTACTATAGAAAAGGCAATCCCTGGCGCAATTAAAATTTGCGACAGTATAAAATTATTTTTTGAATAATTTACTATAGAAAAGGCTATCCCTGGCGCAATTAAAATTTGCGACAGTATAAAATTATTTTTTGAACAATTTACTATATAAAAGGCACTCCCTGGCGTATTTAAAATTTGCGACAGTAGAAAATTATTTTTTGAATAATTTACTATAGAAAAGGCAATCCCTGGCGTAATTAAAATTTGCGACAGTTGAAAATTATTTTTTGAATAATTTACTGTAGAAAAGGCAATCCCTGGCGCAATTAAAACTTGCGATAGTAAAAAATTATTTTTTGAATAATTTACTATAGAAAAGGCAATCCTTGGCGCACTTAAAATTTGCGACAGTAGAAAATTATTTTTTGAATAATTTACTATAGAAAAGGCAATCTCTGGCGCACTTAAAATTTGCGACAATAAAAAATTATTTTTTGAATAATTTACTATAGAAAAGGCAATCCCTGGCGCAATTAAAATTTGCGACAGTATAAAATTATTTTTTGAAAAATTTACTATAGAAAGGGCAATCCCTGGCGTAATTAAAATTTGCGACAGTATAAAATTATTTTTTGAATAATTTACTATAGAAAAGGCAATCCCTGTCGCACTTAAAATTTTCGACAGTATAAAATTATTTTTTGAATAATTTACTATAGAAAAGGCAATCCCTGGCGTAATTAAAATTTGCGACAGTAGAAAATTATTTTTTGAAAAATTTACTATAGAAAAGGCAATCCCTGGCGCAATTAAAATTTGCGACAGTATAAAATTATTTTTTGAACAATTTACTATATAAAAGGCAATCCCTGGCGTATTTAAAATTTGCGACAGTAGAAAATTATTATTTGAATAATTTACTATAGAAAAGGCTATCCGTGGCGTAATTAAAATTTGCGACAGTAGAAAATTATTTTTTGAATAATTTACTATAGAAAAGGCTATCCCTGGCGCAATTAAAATTTGCGACAGTAAAAAATTATTTTTTGAATAATTTACTATAGAAAAGGCAATCCCTGGCGTAATTAAAATTTGCGACAGTAGGAAATTATTTTTTGAATAATTTACTATAGAAAAGGCAATCCCTGGCGTAATTAAAATTTGCGACAGTTGAAAATTATTTTTTGAATAATTTACTATAGAAAATGCAATCCCTGGCGTAATTAAAATTTGCGACAGTATAAAATTATTTTTTGAATAATTTACTATAGAAAAGACAATCCCTGACGCAATTAAAACTTGCGATAGTAAAAAATTATTTTTTGAATAATTTACTATAGAAAAGGCAATCCCTGGCGTAATTAAAATTTGCGACAGTAGAAAATTATTTTTTGAATAATTTACTATAGAAAAGGCAATCCCTGGCGCACTTAAAATTTGCGACAGTAGAAAATTATTTTTTGAATAATTTACTATAGAAAAGGCAATCCCTGGCGCACTTAAAATTTGCGACAGTAGAAAATTATTTTTTGAATAATTTACTATAGAAAAGGCAATCCCTGGCGCACTTAAAATTTGCGACAGTAAAAAATTATTTTTTGAATAATTTACTATAGAAAAGGCAATCCCTGGCGCAATTAAAATTTGCGACAGTATAAAATTATTTTTTGAAAAATTTACTATAGAAAAGGCAATCCCTGGCGTAATTAAAATTTGCGACAGTATAAAATTATTTTTTGAATAATTTACTATAGAAAAGGCAATCCCTGGCGTAATTAAAATTTGCGACAGTAGAAAATTATTTTTTGAATAATTTACTATAGAAAAGGCAATCCCTGGCGCAACTAAAATTTGCGACAGTAAAAAATTATTTTTTGAATAATTTACTATAGAAATGGCAATCCCTGGCGTAATTAAAATTTGCGACAGTAGAAAATTACTTTTTGAATAATTTACTATAGAAAAGGCAATCCCTGGCGCAATTAAAATTTGCGACAGTAGAAAATTATTTTTTGAATAATTTACTATAGAAAAGGCAATCCCTGGCGCAACTAAAATTTGCGACAGTAAAAAATTATTTTTTGAATAATTTACTATAGAAATGGCAATCCCTGGCGTAATTAAAATTTGCGACAGTAGAAAATTACTTTTTGAATAATTTACTATAGAAAAGGCAATCCCTGGCGCAATTAAAATTTGCGACAGTATAAAATTATTTTTTGAATAATTTACTATAGAAAAGGCAATCCCTGGCGTAATTAAAATTTGCGACAGTATAAAATTATTTTTTGAATAATTTACTATAGAAAAGGCAATCCCTGGCGCACTTAAAATTTTCGACAGTAGAAAATTATTTTTTGAAAAATTTACTATAGAAAAGGCAATCCCTGGCGTAATTAAAATTTGCGACAGTATAAAATTATTTTTTGAATAATTTACTATAGAAAAGGCAATCCCTGGCGTAATTAAAATTTGCGACAGTAGGAAATTATTTTTTGAATAATTTACTATAGAAAAGGCAATCCCTGGCGTAATTAAAATGTGCGACAGTAAAAAATTATTTTTTGAATAATTTACTATAGAAAAGGCAATACCTGGCGTAATTTAAATTTGCGACAGTAAAAAATTATTTTTTGAATAATTTACTGTAGAAAAGGCAATCCCTGGCGCAATTAAAATTTGCGACAGTAAAAAATTATTTTTTGAATAATTTACTATAGAAAAGGCAATCCCTGGCGCACTTAAAATTTGCGACAGTAGAAAATTATTTTTGAATAATTTACTATAGAAAAGGCAATCCCTGGGATATTTAAAATTTGCGACAGTAAAAAATTATTTTTTGAATAATTTACTATAGAAAAGGCAATCCCTGGGATATTTAAAATTTGCGACAGTAGAAAATTATTTTTTGAATAATTTACTATATAAAAGGCAATCCCTGGCGTAATTAAAATTTGCGACAGTTGAAAATTATTTTTTGAATAATTTACTATAGAAAAGGCAATCCCTGGCGTAATTAAAATTTGCGACAGTATAAAATTATTTTTTGAATAATTTACTATAGAAAAGACAATCCCTGGCGCAATTAAAACTTGCGATAGTAAAAAATTATTTTTTGAATAATTTACTATAGAAAAGGCAATCCCTGGCGTAATTAAAATTTGCGACAGTAGAAAATTATTTTTTGAATAATTTACTATAGAAAAGGCAATCCCTGGCGCACTTAAAATTTGCGACAGTAGAAAATTATTTTTTGAATAATTTACTATAGAAAAGGCAATCCCTGGCGCACTTAAAATTTGCGACAGTAAAAAATTATTTTTTGAATAATTTACTATATAAAAGGCAATCCCTGGCGCAATTAAAATTTGCGACAGTATAAAATTATTTTTTGAAAAATTTACTATAGAAAAGGCAATCCCTGGCGTAATTAAAATTTGCGACAGTATAAAATTATTTTTTGAATAATTTACTATAGAAAAGGCAATCCCTGGCGTAATTAAAATTTGCGACAGTAGAAAATTATTTTTTGAATAATTTACTATAGAAAAGGCAATCCCTGGCGCAACTAAAATTTGCGACAGTAAAAAATTATTTTTTGAATAATTTACTATAGAAATGGCAATCCCTGGCGTAATTAAAATTTGCGACAGTAGAAAATTACTTTTTGAATAATTTACTATAGAAAAGGCAATCCCTGGCGCAATTAAAATTTGCGACAGTATAAAATTATTA
Source organism: Dioctria linearis (assembly GCA_963930735.1). Taxonomy (NCBI): domain Eukaryota; kingdom Metazoa; phylum Arthropoda; class Insecta; order Diptera; family Asilidae; genus Dioctria; species Dioctria linearis. Next base: position 95,708 of record CAWVNZ010002950.1, read on the forward strand.
TTTGAATAATTTACTATAGAAAAGGCAATCCCTGGCGTAATTAAAATTTGCGACAGTATAAAATTATTTTTTGAATAATTTACTATAGAAAAGGCAATCCCTGGCGCACTTAAAATTTTCGACAGTAGAAAATTATTTTTTGAATAATTTACTATAGAAAAGGCAATCCCTGGCGCAATTAAAATTTGCGACAGTATAAAATTATTTTTTGAATAATTTACTATAGAAAAGGCAATCCCTGGCGCACTTAAAATTTGCGACAGTAAAAAATTATTTTTTGAATAATTTACTATAGAAAAGGCAATCCCTGGCGCAATTAAAAATTGCGACAGTAGAAAATTATTTTTTGAATAATTTACTATAGAAAAGGCAATCCCTGGCGCAATTAAAATTTGCGACAGTAAAAAATTATTTTTTGAATAATTTACTATAGAAAAGGCAATCGCTGGCGTAATTAAAATTTGCGACAGTAGAAAATTACTTTTTGAATAATTTACTATAGAAAAGGCAATCCCTGGCGTTATTAAAATTTGCGACAGTATAAAATTATTTTTTGAATAATTTACTATAGAAAAGGCAATCCCTGGCGTAATTAAAATTTGCGACAGTATAAAATTATTTTTTGAATAATTTACTATAGAAAAGGCAATCCCTGGCGCCATTAAAATTTGCGACAGTAGAAAATTATTTTTTGAATAATTTACTATAGAAAAGGCAATCCCTGGCGCAATTAAAATTTGCGACAATAAAAAATTATTTTTTGAATAATTTACTATAGAAAAGGCAATCCCTGGCGCAATTAAAATTAGCGACAGTATAAAATTATTTTTTGAAAAATTTACTATAGAAATGGCAATCCCTGGCGTAATTAAAATTTGCGACAGTATAAAATTATTTTTTGAATAATTTACTATAGAAAAGGCAATCCCTGGCACACTTAAAATTTGCGACAGTAGAAAATTATTTTTTGAATAATTTTCTATAGAAAAGGCAATCTCTGGGATATTTAAAATTTGCGACAGTAAAAAAATATTTTTTGAATAATTTACTATAGAAAAGGCAATACCTGGGATATTTAAAATTTGCGACAGTAGAAAATTATTTTTTGAATAATTTACTATATAAAAGGCAATCCCTGGCGTATTTAAAATTTGCGATAGTTGAAAATTATTTTTTGAATAATTTACTATAGAAAAGGCAATCCCTGGCGTAATTAAAATTTGCGACAGTATAAAATTATTTTTTGAATAATTTACTATAGAAAAGGCAATCCCTGGCGCAATTTAAACTTGCGATAGTAAAAAAATATTTTTTGAATAATTTACTATAGAAAACGCAATCCCTGGCGTTATTAAAATTTGCGACAGTATAAAATTATTTTTTGAATAATTTACTATAGAAAAGGCAATCCCTGGCGCAATTTAAACTTGCGATAGTAAAAAAATATTTTTTGAATAATTTACTATAGAAAAGGCAATCCCTGGCGTAATTAAAATTTGCGACAGTAGGAAATTATTTTTTGAATAATTTACTATAGAAAAGGCAATCCCTGGCGTAATTAAAATGTGCGACAGTAAAAAATTATTTTTTGAATAATTTACTATAGAAAAGGCAATCCCTGGCGTAATTTAAATTTGCGACAGTAAAAAATTATTTTTTGAATAATTTACTGTAGAAAAGGCAATCCCTGGCGCAATTAAAATTTGCGACAGTAAAAAATTATTTTTTGAATAATTTACTATAGAAAAGGCAATCCCTGGCGCACTTAAAATTTGCGACAGTAGAAAATTATTTTTGAATAATTTACTATAGAAAAGGCAATCCCTGGGATATTTAAAATTTGCGACAGTAAAAAATTATTTTTTGAATAATTTACTATAGAAAAGGCAATCCCTGGGATATTTAAAATTTGCGACAGTAGAAAATTATTTTTTGAATAATTTACTATATAAAAGGCAATCCCTGGCGTAATTAAAATTTGCGACAGTTGAAAATTATTTTTTGAATAATTTACTATAGAAAAGGCAATCCCTGGCGTAATTAAAATTTGCGACAGTATAAAATTATTTTTTGAATAATTTACTATAGAAAAGACAATCCCTGGCGCAATTAAAACTTGCGATAGTAAAAAATTATTTTTTGAATAATTTACTATAGAAAAGGCAATCCCTGGCGTAATTAAAATTTGCGACAGTAGAAAATTATTTTTTGAATAATTTACTATAGAAAAGGCAATCCCTGGCGCACTTAAAATTTGCGACAGTAGAAAATTATTTTTTGAATAATTTACTATAGAAAAGGCAATCCCTGGCGCACTTAAAATTTGCGACAGTAAAAAATTATTTTTTGAATAATTTACTATATAAAAGGCAATCCCTGGCGCAATTAAAATTTGCGACAGTATAAAATTATTTTTTGAAAAATTTACTATAGAAAAGGCAATCCCTGGCGTAATTAAAATTTGCGACAGTATAAAATTATTTTTTGAATAATTTACTATAGAAAAGGCAATCCCTGGCGCAATTAAAATTTGCGACAGTATAAAATTATTTTTTGAATAATTTACTATAGAAAAGGCAATCCCTGGCGCACTTAAAATTTGCGACAGTAAAAAATTATTTTTTGAATAATTTACTATAGAAAAGGCAATCCCTGGCGTAATTAAAAATTGCGACAGTAGAAAATTATTTTTTGAATAATTTACTATAGAAAAGGCAATCCCTGGCGCAATTAAAATTTGCGACAGTAAAAAATTATTTTTTGAATAATTTACTATAGAAAAGGCAATCGCTGGCGTAATTAAAATTTGCGACAGTAGAAAATTACTTTTTGAATAATTTACTATAGAAAAGGCAATCCCTGGCGTTATTAAAATTTGCGACAGTATAAAATTATTTTTTGAATATTACTATAGAAAAGGCAATCCCTGGCGTAATTAAAATTTGCGACAGTATAAAATTATTTTTTGAATAATTTACTATAGAAAAGGCAATCCCTGGCGCACTTAAAATTTGCGACAGTAGAAAATTATTTTTTGAATAATTTACTATAGAAAAGGCAATCCCTGGCGCAATTAAAATTTGCGACAATAAAAAATTATTTTTTGAATAATTTACTATAGAAAAGGCAATCCCTGGCGCAATTAAAATTAGCGACAGTATAAAATTATTTTTTGAAAAATTTACTATAGAAATGGCAATCCCTGGCGTAATTAAAATTTGCGACAGTATAAAATTATTTTTTGAATAATTTACTATAGAAAAGGCAATCCCTGGCGCACTTAAAATTTGCGACAGTAGAAAATTATTCAAAAAATAGGCAATCTCTGGGATATTTAAAATTTGCGACAGTAAAAAAATATTTTTTGAATAATTTACTATAGAAAAGGCAATACCTGGGATATTTAAAATTTGCGACAGTAGAAAATTATTTTTTGAATAATTTACTATATAAAAGGCAATCCCTGGCGTATTTAAAATTTGCGATAGTTGAAAATTATTTTTTGAATAATTTACTATAGAATAGGCAATCCCTGGCGCAATTAAAATTTGCGACAGTCTAAAATTATTTTTTGAATAATTTACTATAGAAAAGGCAATCCCTGGCGCAATTTAAACTTGCGATAGTAAAAAAATATTTTTTGAATAATTTACTATAGAAAAGGCAATCCCTGGCGTAATTAAAATTTGCGACAGTATAAAATTATTTTTTGAATAATTTACTATAGAAAAGGCAATCCCTGGCGCAATTTAAATTTGCGATAGTAAAAAAATATTTTTTGAATAATTTACTATAGAAAAGGCAATCCCTGGCGCAATTAAAATTTGCGAAAGTATAAAATTATTTTTTGAACAATTTACTATATAAAAGGCAATCCCTGGCGTATTTAAAATTTGCGACAGTAGAAAATTATTATTTGAATAATTTACTATAGAAAAGGCTATCCGTGGCGTAATTAAAATTTGCGACAGTAGAAAATTATTTTTTGAATAATTTACTATAGAAAAGGCTATCCCTGGCGCAATTAAAATTTGCGACAGTAAAAAATTATTTTTTGAATTATTTACTATAGAAAAGGCAATCCCTGGCGTAATTAAAATTTGCGACAGTAGGAAATTATTTTTTGAATAATTTACTATAGAAAAGGCAATCCCTGGCGTAATTAAAATTTGCGACAGTAAAAAATTATTTTTTGAATAATTTACTATAGAAAAGGCAATCCCTGGCGTAATTAAACTTTGCGACAGTAAAAAATTATTTTTTGAATAATTTACTGTAGAAAAGGCAATCCCTGGCGCAATTAAAATTTGCGACAGTAAAAAATTATTTTTTGAATAATTTACTATAGAAAAGGCAATCCCTGGCGCACTTAAAATTTGCGACAGTAGAAAAGGCAATCCCTGGGATATTTAAAATTTGCGACAGTAAAAAATTATTTTTTGAATTATTTACTATAGAAAAGGCAATCCCTGGGATATTTAAAATTTGCGACAGTAGAAAATTATTTTTTGAATAATTTACTATATAAAAGGCAATCCCTGGCGTAATTAAAATTTGCGACAGTTGAAAATTATTTTTTGAATAATTTACTATAGAAAAGACAATCCCTGGCGCAATTAAAACTTGCGATAGTAAAAAATTATTTTTTGAATAATTTACTATAGAAAAGGCAATCCCTGGCATAATTAAAATTTGCGACAGTAGAAAATTATTTTTTGAATAATTTACTATAGAAAAGGCAATCCCTGGCGCACTTAAAATTTGCGACAGTAGAAAATTATTTTTTGAATAATTTACTATAGAAAAGGCAATCCCTGGCGCACTTAAAATTTGCGACAGTAAAAAATTATTTTTTGAATAATTTACTATAGAAAAGGCAATCCCTGGCGCAATTAAAATTTGCGACAGTATAAAATTATTTTTTGAAAAATTTACTATAGAAAAGGCAATCCCTGGCGTAATTAAAATTTGCGACAGTATAAAATTATTTTTTGAATAATTTACTATAGAAAAGGCAATCCCTGGCGTAATTAAAATTTGCGACAGTAGAAAATTATTTTTTGAATAATTTACTATAGAAAAGGCAATCCCTGGCGCAACTAAAATTTGCGACAGTAAAAAATTATTTTTTGAATAATTTACTATAGAAATGGCAATCCCTGGCGTAATTAAAATTTGCGACAGTAGAAAATTACTTTTTGAATAATTTACTATAGAAAAGGCAATCCCTGGCGCAATTAAAATTTGCGACAGTATAAAATTATTTTTTGAATAATTTACTATAGAAAAGGCAATCCCTGGCGTAATTAAAATTTGCGACAGTATAAAATTATTTTTTGAATAATTTACTATAGAAAAGGCAATCCCTGGCGCACTTAAAATTTTCGACAGTAGAAAATTATTTTTTGAAAAATTTACTATAGAAAAGGCAATCCCTGGCGTAATTAAAATTTCCGACAGTATAAAATTATTTTTTGAATAATTTACTATAGAAAAGGCAATCCCTGGCGTAATTAAAATTTGCGACAGTAGGAAATTATTTTTTGAATAATTTACTATAGAAAAGGCAATCCCTGGCGTAATTAAAATGTGCGACAGTAAAAAATTATTTTTTGAATAATTTACTATAGAAAAGGCAATCCCTGGCGTAATTTAAATTTGCGACAGTAAAAAATTATTTTTTGAATAATTTACTGTAGAAAAGGCAATCCCTGGCGCAATTAAAATTTGCGACAGTAAAAAATTATTTTTTGAATAATTTGCTATAGAAAAGGCAATCCCTGGCGCACTTAAAATTTGCGACAGTAGAAAATTATTTTTGAATAATTTACTATAGAAAAGGCAATCCCTGGGATATTTAAAATTTGCGACAGTAAAAAATTATTTTTTGAATAATTTACTATAGAAAAGGCAATCCCTGGGATATTTAAAATTTGCGACAGTAGAAAATTATTTTTTGAAAAATTTACTATATAAAAGGCAATCCCTGGCGTAATTAAAATTTGCGACAGTTGAAAATTATTTTTTGAATAATTTACTATAGAAAAGGCAATCCCTGGCGTAATTAAAATTTGCGACAGTATAAAATTATTTTTTGAATAATTTACTATAGAAAAGACAATCCCTGGCGCAATTAAAACTTGCGATAGTAAAAAATTATTTTTTGAATAATTTACTATAGAAAAGGCAATCCCTGGCGTAATTAAAATTTGCGACAGTAGAAAATTATTTTTTGAATAATTTACTATAGAAAAGGCAATCCCTGGCGCACTTAAAATTTGCGACAGTAGAAAATTATTTTTTGAATAATTTACTATAGAAAAGGCAATCCCTGGCGCACTTAAAATTTGCGACAGTAAAAAATTATTTTTTGAATAATTTACTATATAAAAGGCAATCCCTGGCGCAATTAAAATTTGCGACAGTATAAAATTATTTTTTGAAAAATTTACTATAGAAAAGGCAATCCCTGGCGTAATTAAAATTTGCGACAGTATAAAATTAATTTTTGAATAATTTACTATAGAAAAGGCAATCCCTGGCGTAATTAAAATTTGCGACAGTAGAAAATTATTTTTTGAATAATTTACTATAGAAAAGGCAATCCCTGGCGCAACTAAAATTTGCGACAGTAAAAAATTATTTTTTGAATAATCTACTATAGAAATGGCAATCCCTGGCGTAATTAAAATTTGCGACAGTAGAAAATTACTTTTTGAATAATTTACTATAGAAAAGGCAATCCCTGGCGCAATTAAAATTTGCGACAGTATAAAATTATTTTTTGAATAATTTACTATAGAAAAGGCAATCCCTGGCGTAATTAAAATTTGCGACAGTAGAAAATTATTTTTTGAATAATTTACTATAGAAAAGGCAATCCCTGGCGCACTTAAAATTTTCGACAGTAGAAAATTATTTTTTGAATAATTTACTATAGAAAAGGCAATCCCTGGCGCAATTAAAATTTGCGACAGTATAAAATTATTTTTTGAATAATTTACTATAGAAAAGGCAATCCCTGGCGCACTTAAAATTTGCGACAGTAAAAAATTATTTTTTGAATAATTTACTATAGAAAAGGCAATCCCTGGCGTAGTTAAAAATTGCGACAGTAGAAAATTATTTTTTGAATAATTTACTATAGAAAAGGCAATCCTTGGCGCAATTAAAATTTGCGACAGTAAAAAATTATTTTTTGAATAATTTACTATAGAAAAGGCAATCGCTGGCGTAATTAAAATTTGCGACAGTAGAAAATTATTTTTTGAATAATTTACTATAGAAAAGGCAATCCCTGGCGCACTTAAAATTTGCGACAGTAGAAAATTATTTTTTGAATAATTTACTATAGAAAAGGCAATCCCTGGCGCACTTAAAATTTGCGACAGTAAAAAATTATTTTTTGAATAATTTACTATATAAAAGGCAATCCCTGGCGCAATTAAAATTTGCGACAGTATAAAATTATTTTTTGAAAAATTTACTATAGAAAAGGCAATCCCTGGCGTAATTAAAATTTGCGACAGTATAAAATTATTTTTTGAATAATTTACTATAGAAAAGGCAATCCCTGGCGTAATTAAAATTTGCGACAGTAGAAAATTATTTTTTGAATAATTTACTATAGAAAAGGCAATCCCTGGCGCAACTAAAATTTGCGACAGTAAAAAATTATTTTTTGAATAATCTACTATAGAAATGGCAATCCCTGGCGTAATTAAAATTTGCGACAGTAGAAAATTACTTTTTGAATAATTTACTATAGAAAAGGCAATCCCTGGCGCAATTAAAATTTGCGACAGTATAAAATTATTTTTTGAATAATTTACTATAGAAAAGGCAATCCCTGGCGTAATTAAAATTTGCGACAGTATAAAATTATTTTTTGAATAATTTACTATAGAAAAGGCAATCCCTGGCGCACTTAAAATTTTCGACAGTAGAAAATTATTTTTTGAATAATTTACTATAGAAAAGGCAATCCCTGGCGCAATTAAAATTTGCGACAGTATAAAATTATTTTTTGAATAATTTACTATAGAAAAGGCAATCCCTGGCGCACTTAAAATTTGCGACAGTAAAAAATTATTTTTTGAATAATTTACTATAGAAAAGGCAATCCCTGGCGTAATTAAAAATTGCGACAGTAGAAAATTATTTTTTGAATAATTTACTATAGAAAAGGCAATCCTTGGCGCAATTAAAATTTGCGACAGTAAAAAATTATTTTTTGAATAATTTACTATAGAAAAGGCAATCGCTGGCGTAATTAAAATTTGCGACAGTAGAAAATTACTTTTTGAATAATTTACTATAGAAAAGGCAATCCCTGGCGTTATTAAAATTTGCGACAGTATAAAATTATTTTTTGAATAATTTACTATAGAAAAGGCAATCCCTGGCGTAATTAAAATTTGCGACAGTATAAAATTATTTTTTGAATAATTTACTATAGAAAAGGCAATCCCTGGCGCACTTAAAATTTGCGACAGTAGAAAATTATTTTTTGAATAATTTACTATAGAAAAGGCAATCCCTGGCGCAATTAAAATTTGCGACAATAAAAAATTATTTTTTGAATAATTTACTATAGAAAAGGCAATCCCTGGCGCAATTAAAATTAGCGACAGTATAAAATTATTTTTTGAAAAATTTACTATAGAAATGGAAATCCCTGGCGTAATTAAAATTTGCGACAGTATAAAATTATTTTTTGAATAATTTACTATAGAAAAGGCAATCCCTGGCGCACTTAAAATTTGCGACAGTAGAAAATTATTTTTTGAATAATTTTCTATAGAAAAGGCAATTTCTGGGATATTTAAAATTTGCGACAGTAAAAAAATATTTTTTGAATAATTTACTATAGAAAAGGCAATACCTGGGATATTTAAAATTTGCGACAGTAGAAAATTATTTTTTGAATAATTTACTATATAAAAGGCAATCCCTGGCGTATTTAAAATTTGCGATAGTTGAAAATTATTTTTTGAATAATTTACTATAGAAAAGGCAATCCCTGGCGTAATTAAAATTTGCGACAGTATAAAATTATTTTTTGAATAATTTACTATAGAAAAGGCAATCCCTGGCGCAATTTAAACTTGCGATAGTAAAAAAATATTTTTTGAATAATTTACTATAGAAAAGGCAATCCCTGGCGTAATTAAAATTTGCGACAGTAGAAAATTCTTTTTTGAATAATTTACTATAGAAAAGGCATTCCCTGGCGCACTTAAAATTTGCGACTGTAGAAAATTATTTTTTGAATAATTTACTATAGAAAAGGCAATCCCTGGCGCAATTAAAATTTGCGACAGTAGAAAATTATTTTTTGAATAATTTACTATAGAAAGGCAATCCCTGGCGCGCTTAAAATTTGCGACAGTAAAAAATTATTTTTTGAATAATTTACTATAGAAAAGGCAATCCCTGGCGTAATTAAAATTTGCGACAGTAGAAAATTATTTTTTGAATATTTTACTATAGAAAAGGCAATCCCTGGCGTTATTAAAATTTGCGACAGTATAAAATTATTTTTTGAATAATTTACTATAGAAAAGGCAATCCCTGGCGCACTTAAAATTTGCGAAAGTAGAAAATTATTTTTTGAATAATTTACTATAGAAAAGGCAATCCCTGGCGCAATTAAAATTTGCGACAGTAGAAAATTATTTTTTGAATAATTTACTGTAGAAAAGGCAATCCCTGGCGCAATTAAAATTTGCCACAGTAAAAAATTATTTTTTGAATAATTTACTATAGAAAAGGCAATCCCTGGCGCACTTAAAATTTGCGACAGTAGAAAATTATTTTTTGAATAATTTACTATAGAAAAGGCAATCCCTGGCGTAATTAAAATTTGCGACAATAGAAAATTATTTTTTGAATAATTTACTATAGAAAAGGCAATCCCTGGCGTAATTAAAATTTGCGACAGTTGAAAATTATTTTCTGAATAATTTACTATAGAAAAGGCAATCCCTGGGATATTTAAAATTTGCGACAGTGAAAAATTATTTTTTGAAAAATTTACTATAGAAAAGGCAATCCCTGGCGTAATTAAAATTTGCGACAGTAGAAAATTATTTTTTGAATAATTTACTATAGAAAAGGCAATCCCTGGTGTAATTAAAATTTGCGACAGTTGAAAATTATTTTTTGAATAATTTACTATAGAAAAGGCAATCCCTGGCGCAATCAAAATTTGCGACAGTAAAAAATTATTTTTTGAATAATTTACTATATAAAAGGCAATCCCTGGCGCACTTAAAATTTGCGAGAGTAAAAAATTATTTTTTGAATAATTTACTATATAAAAGGCAATCCCTGGCGTAATTAAAATTTGCGACAGTTGAAAATTATTTTTTGAATAATTTACTGTAGAAAAGGCAATCCCTGGCGCACTTAAAATTTGCGACAGTAAAAAATTATTTTTTGAATAATTTACTATAGAAAAGGCAATCCCTGGCGCAATTAAAACTTGCGATAGTATAAAATTATTTTTTGAATAATTTACTGTAGAAAAGGCAATCCCTGGCGCAATTAAAACTTGCGATAGTAAAAAAATAATTTTTTGAATAATTTACTATAGAAAAGGCAATCCCTGGCGTAATTAAAATTTGCGACAGTAGAAAATTATTTTTTGAATAATTTACTATAGAAAAGGCAATCCCTGGCGCACTTAAAATGTGCGACAGTAGAAAATTATTTTTTGAATAATTTACTATAGAAAAGGCAATCCCTGGCGCAATTAAAATTTGCGACAGTAGAAAATTATTTTTTGAATAATTTACTATAGAAAAGGCAATACCTGGCGCACTTAAAATTTGCGACAGTAAAAAATTATTTTTTGAATAATTTACTATAGAAATGGCAATCCATGGCGTAATTAAAATTTGCGACAGTAGAAAATTATTTTTTGAATAATTTACTATAGAAAAGGCAATCCCTGGCGTAATTAAAATTTGCGACAGTATAAAATTATTTTTTGAATAATTTACAATAGAAAAGGCAATCCCTGACGTAATTAAAATTTGCGACAGTAGAAAATTATTTTTTGAATAATTTACTGTAGAAAAGGCAATCCCTGGCGTATTTAAAATTTGCGACAGTTGAAAATTATTTTTTGAATAATTTACTATAGAAAAGGCAATCCCTGGCGTAATTAAAATTTGCGACAGTATAAAATTATTTTTTGAATAATTTACAATAGAAAAGGCAATCCCTGACGTAATTAAAATTTGCGACAGTATAAAATTATTTTTTGAATAATTTACTATAGAAAAGGCAATCCCTGGCGTAATAAAAATTTGCGACAGTATAAAATTATTTTTTGAATAATTTACTATAGAAAAGGCAATCCCTGGCGTAATTAAAATTTGCGACAGTAGGAAATTATTTTTTGAATAATTTACTATAGAAAAGGCAATCCCTGGCGTAATTAAAATGTGCGACAGTAAAAAATTATTTTTTGAATAATTTACTATAGAAAAGGCAATCCCTGGCGTAATTTAAATTTGCGACAGTAAAAAATTATTTTTTGAATAATTTACTGTAGAAAAGGCAATCCCTGGCGCAATTAAAATTTGCGACAGTAAAAAATTATTTTTTGAATAATTTACTATAGAAAAGGCAATCCCTGGCGCACTTAAAATTTGCGACAGTAGAAAATTATTTTTGAATAATTTACTATAGAAAAGGCAATCCCTGGGATATTTATAATTTGCGACAGTAAAAAATTATTTTTTGAATAATTTACTATAAAAAGGCAATCCCTGGGATATTTAAAATTTGCGACAGTAGAAAATTATTTTTTGAATAATTTACTATATAAAAGGCAATCCCTGGCGTAATTAAAATTTGCGACAGTTGAAAATTATTTTTTGAATAATTTACTATAGAAAAGGCAATCCCTGGCGTAATTAAAATTTGCGACAGTATAAAATTATTTTTTGAATAATTTACTATAGAAAAGACAATCCCTGGCGCAATTAAAACTTGCGATAGTAAAAAATTATTTTTTGAATAATTTACTATAGAAAAGGCAATCCCTGGCGTAATTAAAATTTGCGACAGTAGAAAATTATTTTTTGAATAATTTACTATAGAAAAGGCAATCCCTGGCGCACTTAAAATTTGCGACAGTAGAAAATTATTTTTTGAATAATTTACTATAGAAAAGGCAATCCCTGGCGCACTTAAAATTTGCGACAGTAAAAAATTATTTTTTGAATAATTTACTATATAAAAGGCAATCCCTGGCGCAATTAAAATTTGCGACAGTATAAAATTATTTTTTGAAAAATTTACTATAGAAAAGGCAATCCCTGGCGTAATTAAAATTTGCGACAGTATAAAATTATTTTTTGAATAATTTACTATAGAAAAGGCAATCCCTGGCGTAATTAAAATTTGCGACAGTAGAAAATTATTTTTTGAATAATTTACTATAGAAAAGGCAATCCCTGGCGCAACTAAAATTTGCGACAGTAAAAATTTATTTTTTGAATAATCTACTATAGAAATGGCAATCCCTGGCGTAATTAAAATTTGCGACAGTAGAAAATTACTTTTTGAATAATTTACTATAGAAAAGGCAATCCCTGGCGCAATTAAAATTTGCGACAGTATAAAATTATTTTTTGAATAATTTACTATAGAAAAGGCAATCCCTGGCGTAATTAAAATTTGCGACAGTATAAAATTATTTTTTGAATAATTTACTATAGAAAAGGCAATCCCTGGCGCACTTAAAATTTTCGACAGTAGAAAATTATTTTTTGAATAATTTACTATAGAAAAGGCAATCCCTGGCGCAATTAAAATTTGCGACAGTATAAAATTATTTTTTGAATAATTTACTATAGAAAAGGCAATCCCTGGCGCACTTAAAATTTGCGACAGTAAAAAATTATTTTTTGAATAATTTACTATAGAAAAGGCAATCCCTGGCGTAATTAAAAATTGCGACAGTAGAAAATTATTTTTTGAATAATTTACTATAGAAAAGGCAATCCCTGGCGCAATTAAAATTTGCGACAGTAAAAAATTATTTTTTGAATAATTTACTATAGAAAAGGCAATCGCTGGCGTAATTAAAATTTGCGACAGTAGAAAATTACTTTTTGAATAATTTACTATAGAAAAGGCAATCCCTGGCGTTATTAAAATTTGCGACAGTATAAAATTATTTTTTGAATAATTTACTATAGAAAAGGCAATCCCTGGCGTAATTAAAATTTGCGACAGTATAAAATTATTTTTTGAATAGTTTACTATAGAAAAGGCAATCCCTGGCGCACTTAAAATTTGCGACAGTAGAAAATTATTTTTTGAATAATTTACTATAGAAAAGGCAATCCCTGGCGCAATTAAAATTTGCGACAATAAAAAATTATTTTTTGAATAATTTACTATAGAAAAGGCAATCCCTGGCGCAATTAAAATTAGCGACAGTATAAAATTATTTTTTGAAAAATTTACTATAGAAATGGAAATCCCTGGCGTAATTAAAATTTGCGACAGTATAAAATTATTTTTTGAATAATTTACTATAGAAAAGGCAATCCCTGGCGCACTTAAAATTTGCGACAGTAGAATATTATTTTTTGAATAATTTTCTATAGAAAAGGCAATCTCTGGGATATTTAAAATTTGCGACAGTAAAAAAATATTTTTTGAATAATTTACTATAGAAAAGGCAATACCTGGGATATTTAAAATTTGCGACAGTAGAAAATTATTTTTTGAATAATTTACTATATAAAAGGCAATCCCTGGCGTAATTAAAATTTGCGACAGTTGAAAATTATTTTTTGAATAATTTACTGTAGAAAAGGCAATCCCTGGCGCACTTAAAATTTGCGACAGTAAAAAATTATTTTTTGAATAATTTACTATAGAAAAGGCAATCCCTGGCGCAATTAAAACTTGCGATAGTATAAAATTATTTTTTGAATAATTTACTGTAGAAAAGGCAATCCCTGGCGCAATTAAAACTTGCGATAGTAAAAAAATAATTTTTTGAATAATTTACTATAGAAAAGGCAATCCCTGGCGTAATTAAAATTTGCGACAGTAGAAAATTATTTTTTGAATAATTTACTATAGAAAAGGCAATCCCTGGCGCACTTAAAATGTGCGACAGTAGAAAATTATTTTTTGAATAATTTACTATAGAAAAGGCAATCCCTGGCGCAATTAAAATTTGCGACAGTAGAAAATTATTTTTTGAATAATTTACTATAGAAAAGGCAATACCTGGCGCACTTAAAATTTGCGACAGTAAAAAATTATTTTTTGAATAATTTACTATAGAAATGGCAATCCATGGCGTAATTAAAATTTGCGACAGTAGAAAATTATTTTTTGAATAATTTACTATAGAAAAGGCAATCCCTGGCGTAATTAAAATTTGCGACAGTATAAAATTATTTTTTGAATAATTTACAATAGAAAAGGCAATCCCTGACGTAATTAAAATTTGCGACAGTAGAAAATTATTTTTTGAATAATTTACTGTAGAAAAGGCAATCCCTGGCGTATTTAAAATTTGCGACAGTTGAAAATTATTTTTTGAATAATTTACTATAGAAAAGGCAATCCCTGGCGTAATTAAAATTTGCGACAGTATAAAATTATTTTTTGAATAATTTACAATAGAAAAGGCAATCCCTGACGTAATTAAAATTTGCGACAGTATAAAATTATTTTTTGAATAATTTACTATAGAAAAGGCAATCCCTGGCGTAATAAAAATTTGCGACAGTATAAAATTATTTTTTGAATAATTTACTATAGAAAAGGCAATCCCTGGCGTAATTAAAATTTGCGACAGTAGGAAATTATTTTTTGAATAATTTACTATAGAAAAGGCAATCCCTGGCGTAATTAAAATGTGCGACAGTAAAAAATTATTTTTTGAATAATTTACTATAGAAAAGGCAATCCCTGGCGTAATTTAAATTTGCGACAGTAAAAAATTATTTTTTGAATAATTTACTGTAGAAAAGGCAATCCCTGGCGCAATTAAAATTTGCGACAGTAAAAAATTATTTTTTGAATAATTTACTATAGAAAAGGCAATCCCTGGCGCACTTAAAATTTGCGACAGTAGAAAATTATTTTTTGAATAATTTACTATAGAAAAGGCAATCCCTGGCGCACTTAAAATTTGCGACAGTAGAAAATTATTTTTGAATAATTTACTATAGAAAAGGAAATCCCTGGGATATTTAAAATTTGCGACAGTAAAAAATTATTTTTTGAATAATTTACTATAAAAAGGCAATCCCTGGGATATTTAAAATTTGCGACAGTAGAAAATTATTTTTTGAATAATTTACTATATAAAAGGCAATCCCTGGCGTAATTAAAATTTGCGACAGTTGAAAATTATTTTTTGAATAATTTACTATAGAAAAGGCAATCCCTGGCGTAATTAAAATTTGCGACAGTATAAAATTATTTTTTGAATAATTTACTATAGAAAAGACAATCCCTGGCGCAATTAAAACTTGCGATAGTAAAAAATTATTTTTTGAATAATTTACTATAGAAAAGGCAATCCCTGGCGTAATTAAAATTTGCGACAGTAGAAAATTATTTTTTGAATAATTTACTATAGAAAAGGCAATCCCTGGCGCACTTAAAATTTGCGACAGTAGAAAATTATTTTTTGAATAATTTACTATAGAAAAGGCAATCCCTGGCGCACTTAAAATTTGCGACAGTAAAAAATTATTTTTTGAATAATTTACTATATAAAAGGCAATCCCTGGCGCAATTAAAATTTGCGACAGTATAAAATTATTTTTTGAAAAATTTACTATAGAAAAGGCAATCCCTGGCGTAATTAAAATTTGCGACAGTATAAAATTATTTTTTGAATAATTTACTATAGAAAAGGCAATCCCTGGCGTAATTAAAATTTGCGACAGTAGAAAATTATTTTTTGAATAATTTACTATAGAAAAGGCAATCCCTGGCGCAACTAAAATTTGCGACAGTAAAAATTTATTTTTTGAATAATCTACTATAGAAATGGCAATCCCTGGCGTAATTAAAATTTGCGACAGTAGAAAATTACTTTTTGAATAATTTACTATAGAAAAGGCAATCCCTGGCGCAATTAAAATTTGCGACAGTATAAAATTATTTTTTGAATAATTTACTATAGAAAAGGCAATCCCTGGCGTAATTAAAATTTGCGACAGTATAAAATTATTTTTTGAATAATTTACTATAGAAAAGGCAATCCCTGGCGCACTTAAAATTTTCGACAGTAGAAAATTATTTTTTGAATAATTTACTATAGAAAAGGCAATCCCTGGCGCAATTAAAATTTGCGACAGTATAAAATTATTTTTTGAATAATTTACTATAGAAAAGGCAATCCCTGGCGCACTTAAAATTTGCGACAGTAAAAAATTATTTTTTGAATAATTTACTATAGAAAAGGCAATCCCTGGCGTAATTAAAAATTGCGACAGTAGAAAATTATTTTTTGAATAATTTACTATAGAAAAGGCAATCCCTGGCGCAATTAAAATTTGCGACAGTAAAAAATTATTTTTTGAATAATTTACTATAGAAAAGGCAATCGCTGGCGTAATTAAAATTTGCGACAGTAGAAAATTACTTTTTGAATAATTTACTATAGAAAAGGCAATCCCTGGCGTTATTAAAATTTGCGACAGTATAAAATTATTTTTTGAATAATTTACTATAGAAAAGGCAATCCCTGGCGTAATTAAAATTTGCGACAGTATAAAATTATTTTTTGAATAATTTACTATAGAAAAGGCAATCCCTGGCGCACTTAAAATTTGCGACAGTAGAAAATTATTTTTTGAATAATTTACTATAGAAAAGGCAATCCCTGGGGCAATTAAAATTTGCGACAATAAAAAATTATTTTTTGAATAATTTACTATAGAAAAGGCAATCCCTGGCGCAATTAAAATTAGCGACAGTATAAAATTATTTTTTGAAAAATTTACTATAGAAATGGAAATCCCTGGCGTAATTAAAATTTGCGACAGTATAAAATTATTTTTTGAATAATTTACTATAGAAAAGGCAATCCCTGGCGCACTTAAAATTTGCGACAGTAGAATATTATTTTTTGAATAATTTTCTATAGAAAAGGCAATCTCTGGGATATTTAAAATTTGCGACAGTAAAAAAATACTTTTTGAATAATTTACTATAGAAAAGGCAATACCTGGGATATTTAAAATTTGCGACAGTAGAAAATTATTTTTTGAATAATTTACTATATAAAAGGCAATCCCTGGCGTATTTAAAATTTGCGATAGTTGAAAATTATTTTTTGAATAATTTACTATAGAAAAGGCAATCCCTGGCGTAATTAAAATTTGCGACAGTATAAAATTATTTTTTGAATAATTTACTATAGAAAAGGCAATCCCTGGCGCAATTTAAACTTGCGATAGTAAAAAAATATTTTTTGAATAATTTACTATAGAAAAGGCAATCCCTGGCGTAATTAAAATTTGCGACAGTAGAAAATTCTTTTTTGAATAATTTACTATAGAAAAGGCATTCCCTGGCGCACTTAAAATTTGCGACTGTAGAAAATTATTTTTTGAATAATTTACTATAGAAAAGGCAATCCCTGGCGCAATTAAAATTTGCGACAGTAGAAAATTATTTTTTGAATAATTTACTATAGAAAAGGCAATCCCTGGCGCACTTAAAATTTGCGACAGTAAAAAATTATTTTTTGAATAATTTACTATAGAAAAGGCAATCCCTGGCGTAATTAAAATTTGCGACAGTAGAAAATTATTTTTTGAATATTTTACTATAGAAAAGGCAATCCCTGGCGTAATTAAAATTTGCGACAGTATAAAATTATTTTTTGAATAATTTACTATAGAAAAGGCAATCCCTGGCGCACTTAAAATTTGCGAAAGTAGAAAATTATTTTTTGAATAATTTACTATAGAAAAGGCAATCCCTGGCGCAATTAAAATTTGCGACAGTAGAAAATTATTTTTTGAATAATTTACTGTAGAAAAGGCAATCCCTGGCGCAATTAAAATTTGCGACAGTAAAAAATTATTTTTTGAATAATTTACTATAGAAAAGGCAATCCCTGGCGCACTTAAAATTTGGGACAGTAGAAAATTATTTTTTGAAAAATTTACTATAGAAAAGGCAATCCCTGGCGTAATTAAAATTTGCGACAATAGAAAATTATTTTTTGAATAATTTACTATAGAAAAGGCAATCCCTGGCGTAATTAAAATTTGCGACAGTTGAAAATTATTTTCTGAATAATTTACTATAGAAAAGGCAATCCCTGGGATATTTAAAATTTGCGACAGT
Organism: Dioctria linearis; assembly: GCA_963930735.1. Classification (NCBI taxonomy): domain Eukaryota; kingdom Metazoa; phylum Arthropoda; class Insecta; order Diptera; family Asilidae; genus Dioctria; species Dioctria linearis. Next base: position 114,068 of record CAWVNZ010002950.1, read on the forward strand.
GAAAAATTATTTTTTGAAAAATTTACTATAGAAAAGGCAATCCCTGGCGTAATTAAAATTTGCGACAGTAGAAAATTATTTTTTGAATAATTTACTATAGAAAAGGCAATCCCTGGTGTAATTAAAATTTGCGACAGTTGAAAATTATTTTTTGAATAATTTACTATAGAAAAGGCAATCCCTGGCGCAATCAAAATTTGCGACAGTAAAAAATTATTTTTTGAATAATTTACTATATAAAAGGCAATCCCTGGCGCACTTAAAATTTGCGACAGTAAAAAATTATTTTTTGAATAATTTACTATATAAAAGGCAATCCCTGGCGTAATTAAAATTTGCGACAGTTGAAAATTATTTTTTGAATAATTTACTGTAGAAAAGGCAATCCCTGGCGCACTTAAAATTTGCGACAGTAAAAAATTATTTTTTGAATAATTTACTATAGAAAAGGCAATCCCTGGCGCAATTAAAACTTGCGATAGTATAAAATTATTTTTTGAATAATTTACTGTAGAAAAGGCAATCCCTGGCGGAATTAAAACTTGCGATAGTAAAAAAATAATTTTTTGAATAATTTACTATAGAAAAGGCAATCCCTGGCGTAATTAAAATTTGCGACAGTAGAAAATTATTTTTTGAATAATTTACTATAGAAAAGGCAATCCCTGGCGCACTTAAAATGTGCGACAGTAGAAAATTATTTTTTGAATAATTTACTATAGAAAAGGCAATCCCTGGCGCAATTAAAATTTGCGACAGTAGAAAATTATTTTTTGAATAATTTACTATAGAAAAGGCAATACCTGGCGCACTTAAAATTTGCGACAGTAAAAAATTATTTTTTGAATAATTTACTATAGAAATGGCAATCCATGGCGTAATTAAAATTTGCGACAGTAGAAAATTATTTTTTGAATAATTTACTATAGAAAAGGCAATCCCTGGCGTAATTAAAATTTGCGACAGTATAAAATTATTTTTTGAATAATTTACAATAGAAAAGGCAATCCCTGGCGTAATTAAAATTTGCGACAGTTGAAAATTATTTTCTGAATAATTTACTATAGAAAAGGCAATCCCTGGGATATTTAAAATTTGCGACAGTGAAAAATTATTTTTTGAAAAATTTACTATAGAAAAGGCAATCCCTGGCGTAATTAAAATTTGCGACAGTAGAAAATTATTTTTTGAATAATTTACTATAGAAAAGGCAATCCCTGGTGTAATTAAAATTTGCGACAGTTGAAAATTATTTTTTGAATAATTTACTATAGAAAAGGCAATCCCTGGCGCAATCAAAATTTGCGACAGTAAAAAATTATTTTTTGAATAATTTACTATATAAAAGGCAATCCCTGGCGCACTTAAAATTTGCGACAGTAAAAAATTATTTTTTGAATAATTTACTATATAAAAGGCAATCCCTGGCGTAATTAAAATTTGCGACAGTTGAAAATTATTTTTTGAATAATTTACTGTAGAAAAGGCAATCCCTGGCGCACTTAAAATTTGCGACAGTAAAAAATTATTTTTTGAATAATTTACTATAGAAAAGGCAATCCCTGGCGCAATTAAAACTTGCGATAGTATAAAATTATTTTTTGAATAATTTACTGTAGAAAAGGCAATCCCTGGCGCAATTAAAACTTGCGATAGTAAAAAAATAATTTTTTGAATAATTTACTATAGAAAAGGCAATCCCTGGCGTAATTAAAATTTGCGACAGTAGAAAATTATTTTTTGAATAATTTACTATAGAAAAGGCAATCCCTGGCGCACTTAAAATGTGCGACAGTAGAAAATTATTTTTTGAATAATTTACTATAGAAAAGGCAATCCCTGGCGCAATTAAAATTTGCGACAGTAGAAAATTATTTTTTGAATAATTTACTATAGAAAAGGCAATACCTGGCGCACTTAAAATTTGCGACAGTAAAAAATTATTTTTTGAATAATTTACTATAGAAATGGCAATCCATGGCGTAATTAAAATTTGCGACAGTAGAAAATTATTTTTTGAATAATTTACTATAGAAAAGGCAATCCCTGGCGTAATTAAAATTTGCGACAGTATAAAATTATTTTTTGAATAATTTACAATAGAAAAGGCAATCCCTGACGTAATTAAAATTTGCGACAGTAGAAAATTATTTTTTGAATAATTTACTGTAGAAAAGGCAATCCCTGGCGTATTTAAAATTTGCGACAGTTGAAAATTATTTTTTGAATAATTTACTATAGAAAAGGCAATCCCTGGCGTAATTAAAATTTGCGACAGTAAAAAATTATTTTTTGAATAATTTACTATAGAAAAGGCAATCCCTGGCGTAATTAAAATTTGCGAGAGTAAAAAATTATTTTTTGAATAATTTACTATAGAAAAGGCAATCCCTGGCGTAATTAAAATTTGCGACAGTAAAAAATTATTTTTTGAATAATTTACTATAGAAAAGGCAATCCCTGGCGCACTTAAAATTTGCGACAGTAGAAAATTATTTTTTGAATAATTTACTATAGAAAAGGCAATCCCTGGGATATTTAAAATTTGCGACAGGAAAAAATTATTTTTTGAATAATTTACTATAGAAAAGGCAATCACTGGCGTAATTAAAATTTGCGACAGTTGAAAATTATTTTTTGAATAATTTACTATAGAAAAGGCAATCCCTGGCGCAATTAAAATTTGCGACAGTAGAAAATTATTTTTTGAATAATTTACTATAGAAAAGGCAATCCCTGGCGCAATTAAAATTTGCGACAGTAGAAAATTATTTTTTGAATAATTTACTATAGAAAAGGCAATCCCTGGCGCACTTAAAATTTGCGACAGTATAAAATTATTTTTTGAATAATTTACTATAGAAAAGGCAATCCCTGGCGTAATTAAAATTTGCGACAGTAGAAAATTATTTTTTGAATATTTTACTATAGAAAGGCAATCCCTGGCGTAATTAAAATTTGCGACAGTATAAAATTATTTTTTGAATAATTTACTATAGAAAAGGCAATTCCTGGCGCACTTAAAATTTGCGAAAGTAGAAAATTATTTTTTGAATAATTTACTATAGAAAAGGCAATCCCTGGCGCAATTAAAATTTGCGACAGTAGAAAATTATTTTTTGAATAATTTACTGTAGAAAAGGCAATCCCTGGCGCAATTAAAATTTGCGACAATAAAAAATTATTTTTTGAATAATTTACTATAGAAAAGGCAATCCCTGGCGCACTTAAAATTTGCGACAGTAGAAAATTATTTTTTGAATAATTTACTATAGAAAAGGCAATCCCTGGCGTAATTAAAATTTGCGACAATAGAAAATTATTTTTTGAATAATTTACTATAGAAAAGGCAATCCCTGGCGTAATTAAAATTTGCGACAGTTGAAAATTATTTTCTGAATAATTTACTATAGAAAAGGCAATCCCTGGGATATTTAAAATTTGCGACAGTGAAAAATTATTTTTTGAAAAATTTACTATAGAAAAGGCAATCCCTGGCGTAATTAAAATTTGCGACAGTAGAAAATTATTTTTTGAATAATTTACTATAGAAAAGGCAATCCCTGGTGTAATTAAAATTTGCGACAGTTGAAAATTATTTTTTGAATAATTTACTATAGAAAAGGCAATCCCTGGCGCAATCAAAATTTGCGACAGTAAAAAATTATTTTTTGAATAATTTACTATATAAAAGGCAATCCCTGGCGCACTTAAAATTTGCGACAGTAAAAAATTATTTTTTGAATAATTTACTATATAAAAGGCAATCCCTGGCGTATTTAAAATTTGCGACAGTTGAAAATTATTTTTTGAATAATTTACTGTAGAAAAGGCAATCCCTGGCGCACTTAAAATTTGCGACAGTAAAAAATTATTTTTTGAATAATTTACTATAGAAAAGGCAATCCCTGGCGCAATTAAAACTTGCGATAGTATAAAATTATTTTTTGAATAATTTACTGTAGAAAAGGCAATCCCTGGCGCAATTAAAACTTGCGATAGTAAAGAATTATTTTTTGAATAATTTACTATAGAAAAGGCAATCCCTGGCGTAATTAAAATTTGCGACAGTAGAAAATTATTTTTTGAATAATTTACTATAGAAAAGGCAATCCCTGGCGCACTTAAAATGTGCGACAGTAGAAAATTATTTTTTGAATAATTTACTATAGAAAAGGCAATCCCTGGCGCAATTAAAATTTGCGACAGTAGAAAATTATTTTTTGAATAATTTACTATAGAAAAGGCAATACCTGGCGCACTTAAAATTTGCGACAGTAAAAAATTATTTTTTGAATAATTTACTATAGAAATGGCAATCCATGGCGTAATTAAAATTTGCGACAGTAGAAAATTATTTTTTGAATAATTTACTATAGAAAAGGCAATCCCTGGCGTAATTAAAATTTGCGACAGTATAAAATTATTTTTTGAATAATTTACAATAGAAAAGGCAATCCCTGGCGCACTTAAAATTTGCGACAGTAGAAAATTATTTTTTGAATAATTTACTATAGAAAAGGCAATCCCTGACGTAATTAAAATTTGCGAGAGTAGAAAATTATTTTTTGAATAATTTACTGTAGAAAAGGCAATCCCTGGCGTATTTAAAATTTGCGACAGTTGAAAATTATTTTTTGAATAATTTACTATAGAAAAGGCAATCCCTGGCGTAATTAAAATTTGCGACAGTAGAAAATTATTTTTTGAATAATTTACTATAGAAAAGGCAATCCCTGGCGCAATTAAAATTTGCGACAGTAAAAAATTATTTATTGAATAATTTACTACAGAAAAGGCAATCCCTGGCGTAATTAAAATTTGCGACAGTAGAAAATTATTTTTTGAATAATTTACTATAGAAAAGGCAATCCCTGGCGTAATTAAAATTTGCGACAGTAAAAAATTATTTTTTGAATAATTTACTATAGAAAAGGCAATCCCTGGCGTAATTAAAATTTGCGACAGTAAAAAATTATTTTTTGAATAATTTACTATAGAAAAGGCAATCCCTGGCGTAATTAAAATTTGCGACAGTAAAAAATTATTTTTTGAATAATTTACTATAGAAAAGGCAATCACTGGCGTAATTAAAATTTGCGACAGTTGAAAATTATTTTTTGAATAATTTACTATAGAAAAGGCAATCCCTGGCGTAATTAAAATTTGCGACAGTAGAAAATTATTTTTTGAATAATTTACTATAGAAAAGGCAATCCCTGGCGCACTTAAAATGTGCGACAGTAGAAAATTATTTTTTGAATAATTTACTATAGAAAAGGCAATCCCTGGCGCAATTAAAATTTGCGACAATAGAAAATTATTTTTTGAATAATTTACTATAGAAAAGGCAATACCTGGCGCACTTAAAATTTGCGACAGTAAAAAATTATTTTTTGAATAATTTACTATAGAAAAGGCAATCCCTGGCGTAATTAAAATTTGCGACAGTAGAAAATTATTTTTTGAATAATTTACTATAGAAAAGGCAATCCCTGGCGTAATTAAAATTTGCGACAGTATAAAATTATTTTTTGAATAATTTACAATAGAAAAGGCAATCCCTGGCGCACTTAAAATTTGCGACAGTAGAAAATTATTTTTTGAATAATTTACTATAGAAAAGGCAATCCCTGACGTAATTAAAATTTGCGACAGTAGAAAATTATTTTTTGAATAATTTACTGTAGAAAAGGCAATCCCTGGCGTATTTAAAATTTGCGACAGTTGAAAATTATTTTTTGAATAATTTACTATAGAAAAGGCAATCCCTGGCGCAATTAAAATTTGCGACAGTAGAAAATTATTTTTTGAATAATTTACTATAGAAAAGGCAATCCCTGGCGCACTTAAAATTTGCGACAGTATAAAATTATTTTTTGAATAATTTACTATAGAAAAGGCAATCCCTGGCGTAATTAAAATTTGCGACAGTAGAAAATTATTTTTTGAATAATTTACTATAGAAAAGGCAATCCCTGGCGCAATTAAAATTTGCGACAGTAAAAAATTATTTATTGAATAATTTACTATAGAAAAGGCAATCCCTGGCGTAATTAAAATTTGCGACAGTAGAAAATTATTTTTTGAATAATTTACTATAGAAAAGGCAATCCCTGGCGTAATTAAAATTTGCGACAGTAAAAAATTATTTTTTGAATAATTTACTATAGAAAAGGCAATCCCTGGCGCACTTAAAATTTGCGACAGTAGAAAATTATTTTTTGAATAATTTACTATAGAAAAGGCAATCCCTGGTATATTTAAAATTTGCGACAGTAAAAAATTATTTTTTGAATAATTTACTATAGAAAAGGCAATCACTGGCGTAATTAAAATTTGCGACAGTTGAAAATTATTTTTTGAATAATTTACAATAGAAAAGGCAATCCCTGGCGAAATTAAAATTTGCGACAGTATAAAATGATTTTTTGAATAATTTACTATAGAAAAGGCAATCCCTGGCGCAATTAAAACTTGCGATAGTAAAAAATTATTTTTTGAATGATTTACTATAGAAAAGGCAATCCCTGGCGTAATTAAAATTTGCGACAGTATAAAATTATTTTTTGAATAATTTACTATAGAAAAGGCAATCCCTGGCGCACTTAAAATTTGCGACAGTAGAAAATTATTTTTTGAATAATTTACTAGAGAAAAGCAATCCCTGGCGCAATTAAAATTTGCGACAATATAAAATTATTTTTTGAATAATTTACTATAGAAAAGGCAATCCCTGGCGCAATTAAAATTTGCGACAGTATAAAATTATTTTTTGAATAATTTACTATATAAAAGGCAATCCCTGGCGTATTTAAAATTTGCGACAGTAGAAAATAATTTTTTGAATAATTTACTATAGAAAAGGCAATCCCTGGCGTAATTAAAATTTCCGACAGTTGAAAATTATTTTTTGAATAATTTACTGTAGAAAAGGCAATCCCTGGCGCAATTAAAACTTGCGATAGTAAAAAATTATTTTTTGAATAATTTACTATAGAAAAGGCAATCCCTGGCGCACTTAAAATTTGCGACAGTAGAATATTATTTTTTGAATAATTTACTATAGAAAAGGCAATCCCTGGCGTAATTAAAATTTGCGACAGTATAAAACTAATTTTTGAAAAATTTACTATATAAAAGGCAATCCCTGGCGTAATTAAAATTTGCGACAGTATAAAATTATTTTTTGAATAATTTACTATAGAAAAGGCAATCCCTGGCGTAATTAAAATTTGCGACAGTATAAAACTAATTTTTGAAAAATTTACTATAGAAAAGGCAATCCCTGGCGCAATTAAAATTTGCGACAGTATAAAATTATTTTTTGAATAATTTACTATAGAAAAGGCAATCCCTGGCGTAGTTAAAATTTGCGACGGTATAAAATTATTTTTTGAATAATTTACTATAGAAAAGGCAATCCCTGGCGCAATTGAAATTTGCGACAGTATAAAATTATTTTTTGAATAATTTACTATAGAAAAGGCAATCCCTGGCGTAATTAAAATTTGCGACAGTATAAAACTAATTTTTGAAAAATTTACTATATAAAAGGCAATCCCTGGCGTAATTAAAATTTGCGACAGTAGAAAATTATTTTTTGAATAATTTACTGTAGAAAAGGCAATCCCTGGCGCAATTAAAACTTGCGAGAGTAAAAAATTATTTTTTGAATAATTTACTATAGAAAAGGCAATCCCTGGCGTAATTAAAATTTGCGACAGTAGAAAATTACTTTTTGAATAATTTACTATAGAAAAGGCAATCCCTGGCGCAATTAAAATTTGCGACAGTATAAAATTATTTTTTGAATAATTTACTATAGAAAAGGCAATCCCTGGCGTAATTAAAATTTGTGACAGTATAAAATTATTTTTTGAATAATTTACTATAGAAAAGGCAATCCCTGGCGCACTTAAAATTTGCGACAGTAGAGGATTATTTTTTGAATAATTTACTATATAAAAGGCAATCCCTGGCGCAATTAAAATTTGCGACAGTATAAAATTATTTTTTGAAAAATTTACTATAGAAAAGGCAATCCCTGGCGTAATTAAAATTTGCGACAGTATAAAATTATTTTTTGAATAATTTACTATAGAAAAGGCAATCCCTGGCGCACTTAAAATTTGCGACAGTATAAAATTATTTTTTGAATAATTTACTATAGAAAAGGCAATCCCTGGCGTAATTAAAATTTGCGACAGTAGAAAATAATTTTTTGAATAATTTACTATATAAAAGGCAATCCCTGGCGTAATTAAAATTTGCGACAGTAAAAAATTATTTTTTGAATAATTTACTATAGAAAAGGCAATCCCTGGCGTAATTAAAATTTCCGACAGTAAAAAATTATTTTTTGAATAATTTACTGTAGAAAAGGCAATCCCTGGCGCAGTTAAAATTTGCGACAGTAAAAAATTATTTTTTGAATAATTTACTATAGAAAAGGCAATCCCTGGCGCACTTAAAATTTGCGACAGTAGAAAATTATTTTTTGAATAATTTACTATAGAAAAGGCAATCCTTGGGATATTTAAAATTTGCGACAGTAAAAAATTATTTTTTGAATAATTTACTATAGAAAAGGCAATCACTGGCGTAATTAAAATTTGCGACAGTTTAAAATTATTTTTTGAATAATTTACTATAGAAAAGGCAATCCCTGGCGTAATTAAGATTTGCGACAGTATAAAATTATTTTTTGAATAATTTACTATAGAAAAGGCAATCCCTGGCGCAATTAAAACTTGCGATAGTAAAAAATTATTTTTTGAATGATTTACTATAGAAAAGGCAATCCCTGGCGTAATTAAAATTTGCGACAGTTTAAATTATTTTTTGAATAATTTACTATAGAAAAGGCAATCCCTGGCGCACTTAAAATTTGCGACAGTAGAAAATTATTTTTTGAATAATTTACTAGAGAAAAGGCAATCCCTGGCGTAATTAAAATTTGCGACAGTTGAAAATTATTTTTTGAATAATTTACTGTAGAAAAGGCAATCCCTGGCGCAATTAAAACTTGCGATAGTAAAAAATTATTTTTTGAATAATTTACTATAGAAAAGGCAATCCCTGGCACACTTAAAATTTGCGACAGTAGAAAATTATTTTTTGAATAATTTACTATAGAAAAGGCAATCCCTGGCGCACTTAAAATTTGCGACAGTAAAAAATTATTTTTTGAATAATTTACTATAGAAAAGGCAATCCCTGGCGCAATTAAAATTTGCGACAGTATAAAATTATTTTTTGAAAAATTTACTATAGAAAAGGCAATCCCTGGCGTAATTAAAATTTGCGACAGTATAAAATTATTTTTTGAATAATTTACTATAGAAAAGGCAATACCTGGCGCACTTAAAATTTGCGACAGTATAAAATTATTTTTTGAATAATTTACTATAGAAAAGGCAATCCCTGGCGTAATTAAAATTTGCGACAGTAGAAAATTATTTTTTGAATAATTTACTATAGAAAAGGCAATCCCTGGCGCAATTAAAATTTGCGACAGTAAAAAATTATTTTTTGAATAATTTACTATAGAAATGGCAATCCCTGGCGTAATTAAAATTTGCGACAGTAGAAAATTATTTTTTGAATAATTTACTATAGAAAAGGCAATCCCTGGCGCAATTAAAATTTGCGACAGTATAAAATTATTTTTTGAATAATTTACTATAGAAAAGGCAATCCCTGGCGTAATTAAAATTTGCGACAGTAAAAAATTATTTTTTGAATAATTTACTGTAGAAAAGGCAATCCCTGGCGCAATTAAAATTTGCGACAGTAAAAAATTATTTTTTGAATAATTTACTATAGAAAAGGCAATCCCTGGCGCAATTAAAATTTGCGACAGTAAAAAATTATTTTTTGAATAATTTACTATAGAAAAGACAATCGCTGGCGTAATTAAAATTTGCGACAGTAGAAAATTACTTTTTGAATAATTTACTATAGAAAAGGCAATCCCTGGCGTAATTAAAATTTGCGACAGTATAAAATTATTTTTTGAATAATTTACTATAGAAAAGCAATCCCTGGCGTAATTAAAATTTGCGACAGTATAAAATTATTTTTTGAATAATTTACTATAGAAAAGGCAATCCCTGGCGCACTTAAAATTTGCGACAGTAGAAAATTATTTTTTGAATAAATTACTATAGAAAAGGCAATCCCTGGCGCAATTAAAATTTGCGACAGTATAAAATTATTTTTTGAATAATTTACTATAGAAAAGGCAATCCCTGGCGCAATTAAAATTTGCGACAATATAAAATTATTTTTTGAATAATTTACTATAGAAAAGGCAATCCCTGGCGCACTTAAAATTTGCGACAGTAGAAAATTATTTTTTGAATAATTTACTATAGAAAAGGCAATCCCTGGCGTAAGTAAAATGTGCGACAGTTGAAAATTATTTTTTGAATAATTTACTGTAGAAAAGGCAATCCCTGGCGCAATTAAAACTTGCGATAGTAAAAAATTATTTTTTGAATAATTTACTATAGAAAAGGCAATCCCTGGCGCACTTAAAATTTGCGACAGTAGAAAATTATTTTTTGAATTATTTACTATAGAAAAGGCAATCCCTGGCGCACTTAAAATTTGCGACAGTAAAAAATTATTTTTTGAACAATTTACTATAGAAAAGGCAATCCCTGGCGCAATTAAAATTTGCGACAGTATAAAATTATTTTTTGAAAAATTTACTATAGAAAAGGCAATCCCTGGCGTAATTAAAATTTGCGACAGTATAAAATTATTTTTTGAATAATTTACTATAGAAAATGCAATCCCTGGCGTAATTAAAATTTGCGACAGTAGAAAATTATTTTTTGAATAATTTACTATAGAAAAGGCAATCCCTGGCGCAACTAAAATTTGCGACAGTAAAAAATTATTTTTTGAATAATTTACTATAGAAATGGCAATCCCTGGCGTAATTAAAATTTGCGACAGTAGAAAATTACTTTTTTAATAATTTACTATAGAAAAGGCAATCCATGGCGCAATTAAAATTTTCGACAGTATAAAATTATTTTTTGAATAATTTACTATAGAAAAGGCAATCCCTGGCGTAATTAAAATTTGCGACAGTATAAAATTATTTTTTGAATAATTTACTATAGAAAAGGCAATCCCTGGCGCACTTAAAATTTTCGACAGTAGAAAATTATTTTTTGAATAATTTACTATAGAAAAGGCAATCCCTGGCGCAATTAAAATTTGCGACAGTATAAAATAATTTTTTGAATAATTCACTATAGAAAAGGCAATCCCTGGCGCACTTAAAATTTGCGACAGTAAAAAATTATTTTTTGAATAATTTACTATAGAAAAGGCAATCCCTGGCGTAATTAAAAATTGCGACAGTAGAAAATTATTTTTTGAATAATTTACTATAGAAAAGGCAATCCCTGGCGCAATTAAAATTTGCGACAGTAAAAAATTATTTTTTGAATAATTTACTATAGAAAAGGCAATCGCTGGCGGAATTAAAATTTGCGACAGTAGAAAATTACTTTTTGAATAATTTACTATTGAAAAGGCAATCCCTGGCTTTATTAAAATTTGCGACAGTATAAAATTATTTTTTGAATAATTTACTATAGAAAAGGCAATCCCTGGCGTAATTAAAATTTGCGACAGTATAAAATTATTTTTTGAACAATTTACTATATAAAAGGCAATCCCTGGCGTATTTAAAATTTGCGACAGTAGAAAATTATTTTTTGAATAATTTACTATAGAAAAGGCAATCCCTGGCGTAATTAAAATTTGCGACAGTTGTAAATTATTTTTTGAACAATTTACTATAGAAAAGGCAATCCCTGGCGCAATTAAAACTTGCGACAGTAGAAAATTATTTTTTGAATAATTTACTATAGAAAAGGTAATCCCTGGCGCAATTAAAACTTGCGACAGTAGAAAATTATTTTTTGAATAATTTACTATAGAAAAGGTAATCCCTGGCGCAATTAAAATTTGCGACAGTAAAAAATTATTTTTTGAATAATTTACTATAGAAAAGGCAATCGCTGGCGTAATTAAAATTTGCGACAGTAGAAAATTACTTTTTGAATAATTTACTATAGAAAAGGCAATCCCTGGCGTAATTAAAAATTGCGACAGTAGAAAATTATTTTTTGAATAATTTACTATAGAAAAGGTAATCCCTGGAGCAATTAAAATTTGCGACAGTAAAAAATTATTTTTTGAATAATTTACTATAGAAAAGGCAATCGCTGGCGTAATTAAAATTTGCGACAGTAGAAAATTACTTTTTGAATAATTTACTATAGAAAAGGCAATCCCTGGCGTTATTAAAATTTGCGACAGTATAAAATTATTTTTTGAATAATTTACTATAGAAAAGGCAATCCCTGGCGTAATTAAAAATTGCGACAGTATAAAATTAATTTTTGAATAATTTACTATAGAAAAGGCAATCCCTGGCGCACTTAAAATTTGCGAAAGTATAAAATTATTTTTTGAATAATTTACTATAGAAAAGGCAATCCCTGGCGCAATTAAAATTTGCGACAGTATAAAATTATTTTTTGAATAATTTACTATAGAAAAGGCAATCCCTGGCGCAATTAAAATTTGCGACAGTATAAAATTATTTTTTGAACAATTTACTATATAAAAGGCAATCCCTGGCGTATTTAAAAATTGCGACAGTAGAAAATTATTTTTTGAATAATTTACTATAGAAAAGGCAATCCCTGGCGTAATTAAAATTTGCGACATTTGAAAATTATTTTTTTAATAATTTACTGTAGAAAAGGCAATCCCTGGCGCAATTAAAACTTGCGATAGTAAAAAATTATTTTTTGAATAATTTACTATAGAAAAGGCAATCCCTGGCGCACTTAAAATTTGCGACAGTAGAAAATTATTTTTTGAATAATTTACTATAGAAAAGACAATCGCTGGCGTAATTAAAATTTGCGACAGTAGAAAATTACTTTTTGAATAATTTACTATAGAAAAGGCAATCCCTGGCGTAATTAAAATTTGCGACAGTATAAAATCATTTTTTGAATAATTTACTATAGAAAAGCAATCCCTGGCGTAATTAAAATTTGCGACAGTATAAAATTATTTTTTGAATAATTTACTATAGAAAAGGCAATCCCTGGCGCACTTAAAATTTGCGACAGTAGAAAATTATTTTTTGAATAAATTACTATAGAAAAGGCAATCCCTGGCGCAATTAAAATTTGCGACAGTATAAAATTATTTTTTGAATAATTTACTATAGAAAAGGCAATCCCTGGCGCAATTAAAATTTGCGACAATATAAAATTATTTTTTGAATAATTTACTATAGAAAAGGCAATCCCTGGCGCACTTAAAATTTGCGACAGTAGAAAATTATTTTTTGAATAATTTACTATAGAAAAGGCAATCCCTGGCGTAAGTAAAATGTGCGACAGTTGAAAATTATTTTTTGAATAATTTACTGTAGAAAAGGCAATCCCTGGCGCAATTAAAACTTGCGATAGTAAAAAATTATTTTTTGAATAATTTACTATAGAAAAGGCAATCCCTGGCGCACTTAAAATTTGCGACAGTAGAAAATTATTTTTTGAATTATTTACTATAGAAAAGGCAATCCCTGGCGCACTTAAAATTTGCGACAGTAAAAAATTATTTTTTGAACAATTTACTATAGAAAAGGCAATCCCTGGCGCAATTAAAATTTGCGACAGTATAAAATTATTTTTTGAAAAATTTACTATAGAAAAGGCAATCCCTGGCGTAATTAAAATTTGCGACAGTATAAAATTATTTTTTGAATAATTTACTATAGAAAATGCAATCCCTGGCGTAATTAAAATTTGCGACAGTAGAAAATTATTTTTTGAATAATTTACTATAGAAAAGGCAATCCCTGGCGCAACTAAAATTTGCGACAGTAAAAAATTATTTTTTGAATAATTTACTATAGAAATGGCAATCCCTGGCGTAATTAAAATTTGCGACAGTAGAAAATTACTTTTTTAATAATTTACTATAGAAAAGGCAATCCATGGCGCAATTAAAATTTTCGACAGTATAAAATTATTTTTTGAATAATTTACTATAGAAAAGGCAATCCCTGGCGTAATTAAAATTTGCGACAGTATAAAATTATTTTTTGAATAATTTACTATAGAAAAGGCAATCCCTGGCGCACTTAAAATTTTCGACAGTAGAAAATTATTTTTTGAATAATTTACTATAGAAAAGGCAATCCCTGGCGCAATTAAAATTTGCGACAGTATAAAATAATTTTTTGAATAATTCACTATAGAAAAGGCAATCCCTGGCGCACTTAAAATTTGCGACAGTAAAAAATTATTTTTTGAATAATTTACTATAGAAAAGGCAATCCCTGGCGTAATTAAAAATTGCGACAGTAGAAAATTATTTTTTGAATAATTTACTATAGAAAAGGCAATCCCTGGCGCAATTAAAATTTGCGACAGTAAAAAATTATTTTTTGAATAATTTACTATAGAAAAGGCAATCGCTGGCGGAATTAAAATTTGCGACAGTAGAAAATTACTTTTTGAATAATTTACTATTGAAAAGGCAATCCCTGGCTTTATTAAAATTTGCGACAGTATAAAATTATTTTTTGAATAATTTACTATAGAAAAGGCAATCCCTGGCGTAATTAAAATTTGCGACAGTATAAAATTATTTTTTGAACAATTTACTATATAAAAGGCAATCCCTGGCGTATTTAAAATTTGCGACAGTAGAAAATTATTTTTTGAATAATTTACTATAGAAAAGGCAATCCCTGGCGTAATTAAAATTTGCGACAGTTGTAAATTATTTTTTGAACAATTTACTATAGAAAAGGCAATCCCTGGCGCAATTAAAACTTGCGACAGTAGAAAATTATTTTTTGAATAATTTACTATAGAAAAGGTAATCCCTGGCGCATTAAAACTTGCGACAGTAGAAAATTATTTTTTGAATAATTTACTATAGAAAAGGTAATCCCTGGCGCAATTAAAATTTGCGACAGTAAAAAATTATTTTTTGAATAATTTACTATAGAAAAGGCAATCGCTGGCGTAATTAAAATTTGCGACAGTAGAAAATTACTTTTTGAATAATTTACTATAGAAAAGGCAATCCCTGGCGTAATTAAAAATTGCGACAGTAGAAAATTATTTTTTGAATAATTTACTATAGAAAAGGTAATCCCTGGCGCAATTAAAATTTGCGACAGTAAAAAATTATTTTTTGAATAATTTACTATAGAAAAGGCAATCGCTGGCGTAATTAAAATTTGCGACAGTAGAAAATTACTTTTTGAATAATTTACTATAGAAAAGGCAATCCCTGGCGTTATTAAAATTTGCGACAGTATAAAATTATTTTTTGAATAATTTACTATAGAAAAGGCAATCCCTGGCGTAATTAAAAATTGCGACAGTATAAAATTAATTTTTGAATAATTTACTATAGAAAAGGCAATCCCTGGCGCACTTAAAATTTGCGAAAGTATAAAATTATTTTTTGAATAATTTACTATAGAAAAGGCAATCCCTGGCGCAATTAAAATTTGCGACAGTATAAAATTATTTTTTGAATAATTTACTATAGAAAAGGCAATCCCTGGCGCAATTAAAATTTGCGACAGTATAAAATTATTTTTTGAACAATTTACTATATAAAAGGCAATCCCTGGCGTATTTAAAAATTGCGACAGTAGAAAATTATTTTTTGAATAATTTACTATAGAAAAGGCAATCCCTGGCGTAATTAAAATTTGCGACAGTAAAAAATTATTTTTTGAATAATTTACTATAGAAAAGGCAATCCCTGGCGTAATTAAAATTTGCGACAGTAAAAAATTATTTTTTGAATAATTTACTGTAGAAAAGGCAATCCCTGGCGCAATTAAAATTTGCGACAGTAAAAAATTATTTTTTGAATAATTTACTATAGAAAAGGCAATCCCTGGCGCACTTAAAATTTGCGACAGTAGAAAATTATTTTTTGAATAATTTACTATAGAAAAGGCAATCCCTGGCGCACTTAAAATTTGCGACAGTAGAAAATTATTTTTTGAATAATTTACTATAGAAAAGGCAATCCCTGGCGCACTTAAAATTTGCGACAATAAAAAATTATTTTTTGAATAATTTACTATAGAAAAGGTAATCCCTGGCGGAATTAAAATTTGCGACAGTATAAAATTATTTTTTGAAAAATTTACTATAGAAAAGGCAATCCCTGGCGTAATTAAAATTTGCGACAGTATAAAATTATTTTTTGAATAATTTACTATAGAAAAGGCAATCCCTGGCGCACTTAAAATTTGCGACAGTAGAAAATTATTTTTTGAATAATTTACTATAGAAAAGGCAATCCCTGGCGCACTTAAAATTTGCGACAATAAAAAATTATTTTTTGAATAATTTACTATAGAAAAGGTAATCCCTGGCGGAATTAAAATTTGCGACAGTATAAAATTATTTTTTGAAAAATTTACTATAGAAAAGGCAATCCCTGGCGTAATTAAAATTTGCGACAGTATAAAATTATTTTTTGAATAATTTACTATAGAAAAGGCAATCCCTGGCGCACTTAAAATTTGCGACAGTATAAAATTATTTTTTGAATAATTTACTATAGAAAAGGCAATCCCTGGCGTAATTAAAATTTGAGACAGTAGAAAATTATTTTTTGAATAATTTACTATAGAATAGGCAATCCCTGACGCAATTAAAATTTGCGACAGTAAAAAATTATTTTTTGAATAATTTACTATAGAAAAGGCAATCCCTGGCGTAATTAAAATTTCTGACAGTAGAAAATTATTTTTTGAATAATTTACTATAGAAAAGTCAATCCCTGGCGTAATTAAAATTTGCGACAGTAAAAAATTATTTTTTGAATAATTTACTATAGAAAAGGCAATCCCTGGCGTAATTAAAATTTGCGACAGTAAAAAATTATTTTTTGAATAATTTACTGTAGAAAAGGCAATCCCTGGCGCAATTAAAATTTGCGACAGTAAAAAATTATTTTTTGAATAATTTACTATAGAAAAGGCAATCCCTGGCGCACTTAAAATTTGCGACAGTAGAAAATTATTTTTTGAATAATTTACTATAGAAAAGGCAATCCCTGGGATATTTAAAATTTGCGACAGTAAAAAAATATTTTTTGAATAATTTACTAGAGAAAAGGCAATACCTGGGATATTTAAAATTTGCGACAGTAGAAAATTATTTTTTGAATAATTTACTATATAAAAGGCAATCCCTGGCGTAATTAAAATTTGCGACAGTTGAAAATTATTTTTTGAATAATTTACTATAGAAAAGGCAATCCCTGGCGTAATTAAAATTTGCGACAGTATAAAATTATTTTTTGAATAATTTACTATAGAAAACGCAATCCCTGGCGCAATTAAAACTTGCGATAGTAAAAAAATATTTTTTGAATAATTTACTATAGAAAAGGCAATCCCTGGCGTAATTAAAATTTGCGACAATAGAAAATTCTTTTTTGAATAATTTACTATAGAAAAGACATTCCCTGGCGCACTTAAAATTTGCGACTGTAGAAAATTATTTTTTGAATAATTTACTATAGAAAAGGCAATCCCTGTCGCAATTAAAATTTGCGACAGTAGAAAATTATTTTTTGAATAATTTACTATAGAAAAGGCAATCCCTGGCGCACTTAAAATTTGCGACAGTAAAAAATTATTTTTTGAATAATTTACTATAGAAAAGGCAATCCCTGGCGTAATTAAAATTTGCGACAGTAGAAAATTATTTTTTGAATAATTTACTATAGAAAAGGCAATCCCTGGCGTAATTAAAATTTGCGACAGTATAAAATTATTTTTTGAATAATTTACTATAGAAAAAGCAATCCCTGGCGCACTTAAAATTTGCGACAGTAGAAAATTATTTTTTGAATAATTTACTATAGAAAAGGCAATCCCTGGCGCAATTAAGATTTGCGACAGTAGAAAATTATTTTTTGAATAATTTACTGTAGAAAAGGCAATCCCTGGCGCAATTAAAATTTGCGACAGTAAAAAATTATTTTTTGAATAATTTACTATAGAAAAGGCAATCCCTGGCGCACTTAAAATTTGCGATAGTAGAAAATTATTTTTTGAATAATTTACTATAGAAAAGGCAATCCCTGGCGTAATTAAAATTTGCGACAATAGAAAATTATTTTTTGAATAATTTACTATAGAAAAGGCAATCCCTGGCGTAATTAAAATTTGCGACAGTTGAAAATTATTTTCTGAATAATTTACTATAGAAAAGGCAATCCCTGGGATATTTAAAATTTGCGACAGTGAAAAATTATTTTTTGAATAATTTACTGTAGAAAAGGCAATCCCTGGCGTAATTAAAATTTGCGACAGTAGAAAATTATTTTTTGAATAATTTACTATAGAAAAGGCAATCCCTGGCGCACTTAAAATTTGCGACAGTAGAAAATTATTTTTTGAATAATTTACTATAGAAAAGGCAATCCCTGGCGCAATTAAAATTTGCGACAGTATAAAATTATTTTTTGAATAATTTACTATAGAAAAGGCAATCCCTGGCGCAATTAAAACTTGCGATAGTAAAAAATTATTTTTTGAATAATTTACTGTAGGAAAGGCAATCCCTGGCGAAATTAAAATTTGCGACAGTATAAAATTTTTTTTTGAATAATTTACTATAGAAAAGGCAATCCCTGGCGCAATTAAAATTTGCGACAGTAAAAAATTATTTTTTGAACAATTTACTATAGAAAAGGCAATCCCTGGCGTAATTAAAATTTGCGACAGTATAAAATTATTTTCTGAGAAATTTACTATAGAAAAGGCAATCCCTGGCGTAATTAAAATTTGCGACAGTTGAAAATTATTTTTGAATAATTTACTATAGAAAAGGCAACCCCTGGCGTATTTAAAATTTGCGACAGTAGAAAATTATTTTTTGAATAATTTACTATAGAAAAGGCAATCCCTGGCGGATTTGAAATTTGCGACAGTATAAAATTATTTTTTGAATAATTTACTATAGAAAAGGCAATCCCTGGCGTAATTAAAATTTGCGACAGTAGAAAATTATTTTTTGAATATTTACTATAGAAAAGGCAATCCCTGGCGTAATTAAAATTTGCGACAGTAGAAAATTATTTTTTGAATAAATTACTATAGAAAAGGCAATCCCTGGCGCACTTAAAATTTGCGACAGAAAAAAATTATTTTTTGAATAATTTACTATAGAAAAGGCAATCCCTGGCGTATTTAAAACTTTCGATAGTAAAAAATTATTTTTTGAATAATTTACTACAGAAAAGGC